>PVKA01005594.1:12922-89457 GCA_004027165.1 Ctenomys sociabilis | reverse complement strand
ACATTGAATTCAGAGAGTTTCATTGCTTTAGGGGTGTGTGTGTGTGTGTGTGTGTGTGTGTGTGTGTGTGTGGTGTACAAATGGCCATTGTATTCAAGTGGCATGTGGGAAAAAGTTGTATTTTGATTTTCTATGTAAAGAGATTAAGAAAATAGACTATAATTCTTTTCATGAATACCAAATATATATGACAATTTTATGTCATATTTACTCAGAATGGCCTGTTCTATTTTCACATAGTAAATCACAGAAATGGAGGCTTTCCTGTCAGTGTGTTTGTGTGTTGTATAATGTCACAAAGTAAAGATGAAAACTTTGGAATTTCTTGATTTTTAATTAAATGATATCAAATATTACAAAAGCAAGAGTTGCACAGTAAATTTTATAGAAGAAAATAAGTGATGAAGATAATAAAGATGAATAGTTTGAAGGACAAAATTATTTCATTATACTGCAGTTACTAAAAAAGGAAAATAATCAGACAATCCAGATTGTGCAAAATTTCCTTCTATTAATAGAGTAGTACGTGTAAAATCCTGTAGAACTAACATATATAATGAGAACTGTTATTAAATATTCAAAGATTGATTGCTTAAAATATTAAATTCATAAAATATTAAATTCAGTTTCTTCTATGGAAAGAGATGGTCTAAGAGATCATATTATATACAAAAATCCACTTTTCTTAAGCTTTATTTCCCTAGAAATATAGATGGAAATACTGAAAACATTTTAATTTTTAAATAAGTATTATAGAAATGTAATTTCAATAATTGCCATTGAAAAATTCAGGGCAGTATCTTCGCTTTTGTTACACTTTCAATAATTGTTCATTCATCTGTGTGTGATTATATCTAATGTTTGATACCACTGAACAAAGTTCAATAAGATATTCATATTTTAGTTTAAAATGAGATTTTAAAATGTCAGGTGACTAACTTACTACAATTTTATAAAATGCATTCAATAGAAACAAAAATGAATTAGTGAAAGATATTTTAATGAATACTAGTGTCCCATAAATATTATATGGGTTCAAACAATAAGGGCAGAAGGTTTCCATTTTAAATAGTATAAATTTATCAGTTATATAAAGAATGTTTTACTACATCTGAACAAATATATCTTTAATATAAGTCATTCAGAAGATGGGAATAACATTAGATGAAATGTTTACTTAAAACAAATCAGTCATTCCATAAAATTATTTCAATTGCAATAGAATGTTAACATATTATTGGCTGAACATATAAGGCAAAAGTTCTCAGTTAAATTAAAGCAGATTCTTTCTCTTTTTCAGTTTTGCTATTTTATAGTTTATTTTGAAAATGATCAAAATTTTAAGTATTGATCAGATGTACTAACTGAAAATTCAGTGTATCAAATTATTTACAGAGAAAAACATAAACAGTAAGCAAGTAGTTCATATATAGGAAAAATAAGCCTGGGTTTTTGTTGTTGTTTTGTTTCTTGGGGATTTTTTTGGGGGGGCAGGATAATATTATTTTCTGAGCTTTAACCACTCTCAAATGAAAAGCAAAAACTGCCATTTAAATTTGAAAAACTTTTCAATGTTTCTATATTTTATCCAAATGTAGATTTTAAAAGGAACTTTTTAAAAACATAACACGCACAGCAGTTTTTGTTAAAAGTCTCCTTTTTTATAAATAATTTAAAACACAGTGAAAATATCATCCTGTTTGGCATTATATATAAATGTCATAATTAAGAAAATTTGTTACCATTCACTCTCTATATTTTGAAGACTACCTACCCAAAAGTTAGATATGTCTTTAATTGGTACCAATGAAGTCAAAACACTAAAGACTAGAGCAAGGTCTGATGTTTGTTCTCTCTGAGAATTAGCTAAAGGGTTTAAAGTAATGATAAACTACATTGTCTCAATGTGTCCATGAAACACTTGACTGCATTTTTCTATATTTTTAAAAATCTAATATAAAGTCTTTGAATATTGAAGAAGTGAATCCTGCCAGAAGTAAACTAAAAAAATATAATGAACCAGCAGATGTCTATTCTCACAAGGAATTGAGTGCGAGGGGGATAGCTCAGTAGCCAAAGTATCAGCCTAGGAAATGCAAGGCATGGAGTTTCACTGCTGGTATCAGAAAAAGATAAAACAATTTCAGACACCACTTTTCCTGAGGAATACCAAAAATGTTTAATTTTTTAACACTTGGACTCTTGGAACGTAGAATACAAGCCAAGAGAAAGCTTGTTAGCAAGGACATTGTTGGTACTCTAGAAACCTCTTCATCTCAAGAATTTTACGCATTTCTCGGCATACTTTTCCTGTCCCATTATATTGGTCACTGCATTCTTGCAATAAAAGATACTGCGCTACCTTCACTCACAAGGCGATAGTGAGAAGGTGCTCATGGCCAAGTCTGAAATATTGAAGGAATCTGTCCCCTCTCATTGTCCAGATACTTTAACCCTGAAAAGTCACACTGTAATTACTGTCCTAAGTTTGTATTCACCTCAGCAAGTTCTGTATCAAACCAGAATACTCTGAAGTAGTCCAAACAGAAAACCACTACAGGAGAGAATTTTTTTAATGTATTAACACAGGGTCTACAGTATCTCACTGCACAGATCAGAGTAGTACTGATCCTCCAGTTTTCAGCCTCCCAAATGCTGAGATTACAGGCATGCACCACCATGCCCAGTCTCAGGTGTCCTCTCACCACGCCCCATAGGCAGGGTTAGCTCGGCAAGGGGATAGAAATCCTGTCCTCTAGTGCTTGTCTAAGCAGGCACTTTAGTCCACTGAGCTATCGGGCCGGCCCTCAGGGGAGAAAATTTTAATGTGTTAATGTGGATATTCAGAAACATTTTGAAATAGCCATGTTAGAAAATATGTAATTTCTGTTAATGTATTTTGTTATAAACTTTTAAAAAATAATTATGTACCTAAATTATTGACATATTTGTATCCATGCCACATACACTTTTAGGAAATCTGGTACTCAAACTATCATTTCCTACCGTTATAAACTGGACTTGAAGTAAAAATGGGACAGAGTTTCTTTGACTACTTAAAATATATGCCATGTTTGGAGGCTGTTAACAGGCAGACCACTTCAAGTCTGATCTAGTAGTGAGCCCCTGCACACCCTGTAGACCGTTCCCTACAACAATAAATAAATAAATAATAAAATAAAATAGATGTCAGAATCTCTAGGAACAACAAACCCAAGGGTCTTCAAAACATCTCCAACTTTTGCAGAAGTCTCTCTGTGTGTGACACACACCTAAAGACCCCCCCACTCAACTGTCATCTCACTCCACAGTGAATGCTTATAGTATTGACATAGTCAAATAGCCTTTATCTCTGTTTTGAAACATGACTGCTTAAATGTCTATATGCACCAGAATCCCCAGGAATTTTTTAAATATAATAGAAATTTTAGGAAAATCATAAAGTAAATCACCATGTTTAACAGAAAAGAACAAGCTGTTTACATTTGAACAATGTGAATGTAACACTCTTTGGAGCACATCAGGTGTGTCCTCCTTATACATCCTTTTCCCAAGATCATTCATCTATCTCATTTTCTTAATTTTTATTTTGATTACTATGTGCCTACGGGCATAATTATTACATTGCTCATGGGGAACTGGTGCATTTCTCATCGCTCCACCCCTTCTCCACTTCTCAGTCACCTCCTCTTTTGCAAAAGATCTATCTTCCTGTTTTTTATTATCTAACTTTTCCCCCTTTAATATGTTTATATTTTGGCTTTCTCATGTAAGAGCAGTCATGTTTAGGCTTGTGTGTCTTATTAATTTCACTGAACTTCATGGTCTCGATATACATTCATTCTTCTACAAATGACTCATTTGTGGCAGAGTAGTACTCCAGTATATATCTTTTCTAAAAATATAACTTTCAATGCTTAATATGACATATCTCTAACTGCTAGATACCTGAGAGAAATGAGCATGATGATAGCAGCTTAATTTTTCCTTTCTTTAATAGTAGACACATTCTAGACTGACTCGGGAGTCAGTTGGGACTTGTCAGAATTACAACAGAAAGGAGAGTACTTTCAATATTGAGAGCAGGAAAGGGTCAATATTTAATTCACCGGTGCCCCCTGATAACAATTTGGAGCACTGTAAAAGCAAACTTTTTGAAAATGAAAATGTACCTAATGATTCTTAGACAGATACTAACAGTCTTTGAACTCATATCTCCTTCTCCAAACAGACTTCATATATTTTGACACACAGATAACCAAATAAATACTCAAAGTTTACCACTGCATACCACCTGCATTTCTCTTGTAGTTGATATTGAACTAGCAAAGAAAATAAAGGGGCTGGGCCGATGGCTCAGTGGAGTAAGCGCTTCTGGCAAGCACAAGGGCCTGAGGTCAATCCCCGGCTCCGCCAAAAAAAAGAAAAAGAAAGTGGAGGCACACCAAGTACACAACATAATCACAGTCAGTCGGTTTTGTTGATGCTGACAGGGCAAATATTAAAATAATGGACTTCATCAACCCATTGGGAGAATAACTATGGTTTCTGCCCACATGTGGCAATTTAGTCTTTCAAGGCAAGTATAATCAATGAAAATCTAACCAAACAAAATAATAATTATCTTAATTCACTGAGTGATTAGGAAGGAGTTATCTTAGTGATGCAGAGAAAGTTGTTTTCAATTTTAAAATTGCAAGCTTGTGTTTTAAATTATAACCGCCTATTAAACACAGTGACAACAATTGTATTCCTTGCTTGATAATTTAGGCATTCAGTTCTTTAACTAGAATGTTATACTGCCTGTGCTTGGCTTCCAAACTGACTTACACTCTGTCACAGAGGTGCTGAAATTCTCAGCACAGCACCTCTGGAGGACTGCAAACTTAATTTGCATTGCTAATTACGGATTTTGCATTCATTTTTGAGAAAGCTTTATTTGCAAGACCCACACAATGTTTTAAATGTCCAATTTAAATATCTATTAAACTAGACTCAAAATGCTCTAATCTCACAAAATTCAAGTAGTTTCTGGTGTAGCTTTTCACATAATTCCTGCGAGGCCACTTTCGTTACCTGAATCTACCTAATGAGTGTGCAGTGGACAGCTAGAGCTGCAGAGATCAGAATTCTATAATAATCTATGCTTTGCCTAGGTCATTCCGCTCTTGTTCTCCACTATGCCTTTGTAATTCTTTTCTACACCCTCTATCTAGGGCCACAAGGCATTCATAATGCTGCAGGAATAATCATAATCATCTCATTGATAAAAAAACTAATAACCAATCTTTAACTAGTCCCACAGGACTCTTTTTGTGTCAGGAAGTTACCCATCTCCCACTTGAACCTTCAAAAGCACACTTCTTTTTATTGGATTTTTACTGTAGACCATGGCATTGTTCATCGAATCATTTTGATTTTTAAATGGATGTCAAAACTGGTCAGGAGAATTGCAGCTTGCATGTAAAAATAACTTGAAGGGGCCCATGATATAGCTCAGTGGCATAAGCGACTGCCTGGCAAGCTCACGGTCCTGAGTTTGGTTCCTTGGACCAATGAAATAGCTCAGTCGATTAAAGCACCTACAAGCAGGCTCAAGGGCCAGCATGGGGGTTCCATCCTTGGGCCTGATCTGCTGCCCCTCACCCCCACCCCAGGACTCACTGAGAGAGTGAGACTGGCCGTGGTGGCACATGCCTGTAATCTCAGCACTTGGGAGGCTGTAAGCAGGAGAATCACTAGGAGTCAGATCTAGTAGTAAGGCCCTGAACACCCTGTAGACCCTGCCCTAAAATACAGAAAAAATAAATAAATAAATAAGAAAACAAACAAATGAACAGCACTGCATTATTTGATGCTTTTCGGCGCAATAAAATAAAACACAGAACTTATGAATACAAAGATTCCCATCTTGGTTTAATGCAAATAATATATCCACTGCTATAAGCAGATGAATGGACATTTTTATTTGCTTACTCATGTAATGCAAAGTGTAGCCAAATACAAACATATCACTCTATGCTCACTGTTATATTAACTTTACATGAATAAATAATTTAATTAACTTTATAAGTAAGCTATGTGCCCTGCTCCTCCTCTTTAAAGACATACTAGTTTTAAAAAGTAAAGTTGCATAAAGAGAAAATAGTTCTGTAATGATTTAAGAGGTAAAGTGATGTATATACTTTCATAACAAAAATACTGAGAGTTCATGTGTAAAATGTAACACTACACTTTCTGTGACAAAGTGCTACCTTGTGGGGGGTCAGGTGAGATAGCTCAGAGGTCTAAAGCGCCTGCTTGGGCAAGCTTAGGCAAACATCAGGGACTGCAGTTCAATCCCCAGGCACCACATGCTGCGCCAGCCCCACCCTGAGGTTGGGCTGAGCTAAACAAATAAATAAATAAACAAACAAACAAATGCAAGTGTTGAAAGTAATCCTTCCCAGAGAAGCTTCTTTCTGAATTCAAGAGCTAGAAATCTCCCCAGCTCGAAGCCACCTGGCTTTTACCTCCATTTTCCACCTGAACACTGCCTCTCTCTCTTTCTCTTTCTCTTTCATTCAGTTACACACACAGATGCACACACACAGTTGAAGTCATGACAGGGATGGTAGTGCTTTCAAACTAGAAATACAAAAGAAATCACCTTTCCTAGACAAAAGGCCATAGTCAAGTGACATTTTACAGCATAGATGATTCAATCTGGGAAATGCAAATAATTGCATCATTTGATTTGGCTATGTCTCGATTTTGAAGCTATTATATTTTATCTAAATAATCAGGAATAAAGTTATCTAGATCAAATCTTATTTTTAACTCTAAAGATGGGAATATTTTTAAAAACTTTTTTTGGTATAGACTCTTGCCTGTAGCTTGGATTCATAGTGATCCTCCTGCTTCAGCCTGCCCTACACTGGGATTTCAGGAGTTTGCCACTACACCCAGTTTTGGGGCAGTACAACATGTTGTTCCAGGGATTGAATTTGGGGCCTTGCACTTTCCAGACAGGCTCAAACAATTTTAACAGCACTTATGGGTCAGGAATGTAGCTCAGTGGTATAGCCCTTGCCTAACATGCTTAAGGCTCTAGATTTTCTTCCCAGCACTGCAAACCACAAAAAGAATAGTAATTGTAACAACAATAATTAGTCTGTAGACTATATTTGAAATAACTACATATTTATCAGCTAGTCCTTCCAAAAATACAGCTAGTAACATTGAAGGATATTTTTGTATTTTACATAGAGTTTTTAATATTTTTTATAGTTCACACACAAGCAAAGTAAAAAAATAATTTTAAAACCCAGGGAAAAATTTTTAAAGTTATTCTAAATTCTAAATTATGTTAGTATACCAGATTTCCACATATGTACAAAATATATATATAGCATATGTAAACATATATATATAGAATATATAAACATATATTTGGAATATATGCATATATATGGGATATGTGCATATATATACATAAAGGATTCTAATATACAACCAGAATTCAGAAATACATATATGTGTGTGCTATATATATTGATCATATATATTAGATTGCAACATAGATTATGATTTAATCATTAATTACCGATTAATCAAATATTAATTGAGCAATTTATGTGTGCCTGACACTGTGTTAAGCACTGAACTTGGTATCTTTGCAGGGAGACACGAAACTCTCCATTATTGATAAAGTTTGGCTGCTGCGATAACTGATGTGAACATAGATAAACCTATTAGAATCTCACTCAAACAATTACTTATGAAGTTTCATATTTTTCAAGCCATGTACTTTAATTATTATTAATTAAAATTATTGCTAATTGCATTCTTGGAATTAAAACTCATCTTTTCAGCTTCCCAACCAATGTCAAAATCTTCCCCATCACATTACCTGAATTCTCTTAGTCCCCGTATAACATATAGATTGTTTTCTCACTGCGAGACACCTTTTCCATTGTGTCATAATTCTACACAATGAAAAAGTGAAATTATTTTAACTTCCTAAAAACATTTAAGCCTATTCCATTCCCATTAGATGACCTATCATGTATTTTCTAATATCTGATACGTATGGGTAGGCTCAGTCCACATCTTTTCATTCAGTCCTCTATCACTACCTTAATCTGATTTAGACAATTCATTAGAGCACCTTAAATACTAAACCATGAGGAGACTTTTTCAAATTTATAAAATAGAAATATATGAAATTATCAGACCGGCATAGTGGCACACACCTATAATCCCAGCACTCTGGAGGCTGAGGCAGCAGAATCACCATGAGTTCAAAGCCAGCCTACCTACTGAGTTCAAAGCCAAAAGGTACTACATAATAAGATGCTTCTCAGAAAAACACATAAAATAAAACAAGTAAAATTCATTGTCTATTTAGATAAACACTAGTAAAAATGTATGTAAATTATTTGTAGTAACTTTAAATGTGTTCCTGTAATTTAAAAATAATGCAGATATTTAAAAGTATATTTCAGAAACAAAGATAGTATACTAGAGTATTATAAATTGAAAAAAATCAGCCAACAGACATATTTTTAAAGTAAAGCTATAATGAACAGATAGTGAATTAATTATGCTGTTTTGACAGTTGATTTTCTCTGGCTTTAGAAAATGTCCCCTCACTTAATGCACATTACCTGGCTTGGTAATGTAGGTGACAAGGTCAGGAGTGGAACAAAGGAAAAATAAAAGTCAAATGTAAAGCTGCATTTGATCATGTGTGAGTAACTTTTGCACTCCTTCATTTTCATCTTTATGATTTTTGCAGTAGCTTTTCCTTAAATCTGCATTTTAATGTATGATAGATGATAATGTAGGGGAAAATAGAGTAAAATATTTTGACATTCTATGGTTATTATATGTTATGAAAAAAAAACAAGGGGAAAATGTGCCATATACAGTATTTTCATAGACTATTTTAACTTAGTACATATCAGTGAGACAAAGTCTACTCTCCTAAAACGTGTTGATTATTTTGTGATGTTAACCCTTTTTTTATGTAAATCAAAAATGCATCTTCCTCAGCTTGCTGTCTGAGTCTGTCTTGTCTAGATTGATGTATTATTTTTACAGGAAATTTTACTGAAATTATATTTTAAAATTGATGCACGATTTTAATGACTTGCTTTTCATTATATTCTCTTTAGTTTCATTCTGCAAATAACAAACTTTCTAATCAGTCATTAACTCATGAACAGTATGTGTTTATATCATGTAACTGGAGATAATTTTATCAAAATTAATAAAAATTAACAGTTTTCAAAAATATTCATACTCCTGTCCAATCTTTTAAGAACAAGTTTTGTCTATGATTTTTTTCTGACAAAAATCTACTTCAATTCTGTTCTGACAATGACTGTTATTACATTTATGATTAAAAAAGCCATTACTGCTAAAATATCTTAAAATCTTAAAAACATCTATGTAATCTGCTGTAGAAAAAGTGGGGTGGTGAATGGAACTTTTCTACAAGGGATAAGATGATGAAAGATGTATTACTAAATTCATAAGTCATTTGATATTATTGAATAGCTTTTTATTTTTTCTTTAAACTTTGGTTATTTAATAAATCACCAGTTACTCATAAATAATATTTCAGGGTAGAATATTATCGTTTTTAGCCTGAAATTTCTTCTTGCTGTTTCCTTCCACATAATTAGAATGATAAAGTTGAGTGATACACAGTAGTGGAAAAATAAGAGAAAATTTAATGAATAAGATATTTAAGAAAATAGTATTTATGGTGTATGATAACTGTTTTCTTGTTTTGTGTACCTATACCTTATAGGTAATAGACTTTGATATAAAGTATATATTTCCTGGCACAAAGTTCTTTAAGGTTTATGCATTGAAAATTCCTTGCTAAAGTGGCATTATGACTTTCCTTAACAAACTGGCACTTGCTGACTGTACGAAGGGTTCATAGCATAGCATCTGCAGAAACAGTGGGCTGCAATACAGCCATAGAATCAGGCAGAGTCAACGGTTAGGTCCAAGAGCTAAATGTAATAGACATTTAAACAAAATGCATATGAATAAAAGTGATGTACCTATATTAAGTATAAAGAGAATTTTACTGGTAAACAATTAATAAAATCAGTTCTTATCATTATAGCTTAAAATCCTTTCACTATTCTCATTCATCATGTCCAGTACCACTGAACTAGTCACTCCGCTTTGTATTATCTCAGTTACTCTTGCTGATAGTTGCTATCTTCCTTGATGAACTGATTTTTGAAAACCAATTCTCTGTAACCTTCTAAAATGAATACTGCTAGTTACCCATGCATGGACTCTTAAATCAGAAGGGCACGAGAGTAGTGATCGTTAAGTCTATCAGATATTTGATTTTCTTAATTTTTTTATTTGATACAATGTGTTAACAAGTTGTCTCAGGATGGTGTAACAGCATCTGAAAATGCATTCAGCTCAGCTGGTTAATGAAAGCCAAATGTTGAAAGAAAGATAGTACTATCTCAGAAAACCAGCACTAGCTAGAAATGATGGCGTCAAGGCAAATTTTAATCAAGATCCATTCCAGTAGGGGAAGAAAGCCCAGTGTGGAGCCAGGCCACACTCCGACAACATCAAGGCCAAGTGGGGACTTACAGATGGACGAAAGGATCTCAGTGAATAGAGAAACACTAAGAGGAAGCCTTACGCTGAGGGAGATTCTGACTCACATACTCGTTGTGACTCTCACTGAAGACATTTGAAATAATAAGATATCACCGGTGAGAGAGGGAAAATTGATCCGGTATTAGAGCTAAGAGATCTTCACTATTAGTCTCACGGCTTTCCTGCTAAACTGAACAAAAAGAGCCAAAGACAAAACTCAAGTTCAGACCTAGTCAGAAAGGGAGTTCAGAGGAATGTGACTAAAGTTAGGTCAAGAAGAAAATCTTGTCATCATCCATAATCACTGTGTGATGAAAGAAATGAATGGTCTGGTATCCAAACAATGAATGTTGGTTAAAATTCCAATGGTGCACATGCGCTGTTGTACAGCCACAGCAGTCCTGGTTTTCTCAAAAAAATCTCTTTGTGAGTGACCCATAAAAAATGTATTCATTTTCAATTTCCTTATGGAAAGCAAAGGAAAATAAAACAACAACAAAAATACTCTTCCAAATTATCTACTGCAAAAATATATATATTTATTAGGCCTGAAACAATTATTTTTCCACCTCAAACTAATCTCCTACAGGTTGACCTTGCTTAAAATTCTTGTGGTTTAGTAAATATGCTTACAGTTGTAAAAGTTTATATACTATTGTACTAAGCAAAGAAAATTGGAATAAGATAAATAAACTAAATTTATTCAAAGGATCATAGTATTTGACACAGGGTAGAAAAATCCAAGAAGATGTATTGATTTCACAGGAAGTTTCTAAAGATTAATAACAGAGAATTGCAGCCCCTGAAAGACATAGAGCTTCAATCTGTTCTACCACATTTGATAAAAACCTGATTTAAATTGAAGCTGATAGATAGTATAACCGCTGGCAATATTAGTACCTCAGAGCATTTCCTTTGTTCGTTCATTAGCAAATATTTTTGAGTCTCTCCTGTGATGGGGACAAAAACCTCAAGGAGCAGCAAGCAGGAAAACTTCCTCTCCTTTCAACAAACCAAGGAAGGAAATAAAATCTGCAGGAAACTTGTGTCACAGCCAAGAGGCTTCTTGTACTGTCCTGTGAGCTGCTCCTGTGTAATCAATAAGCTTTAAGAAGTTCTTTGCAGGATGATGTCATTTATTCAATGGGATGCTTTGTGTGTGGAGAACTATTTTTTCTAATTGAGGTGGTTTAATTTATTTTCTGTTTGAATATAAAAGAATCATAAGAAATAAAGCAGATGGTACACTCTGCAATTTACTTTAAATCAAAGCAAAATGTATTTATTAATGTTGAATTCCTTATGCCTCTGATACCTTTTTTTAATACATTGTGTGGGAACAATTAGTAATGAAAATGTTAGGCTAAATGAAAAGATGTTACTTTAAATTATAAAGAGATACAAAAAGGAAAACATGTTCATATTACCTAATGGACAATACAAACTTTTTTAGAATTAAGCTTTTAAAATAATAATGATATAGTAGTATTTAATTTTAGCATATTTTACTACCCCATTGTTATCTATGTGAAATACGCTGACCTATGTTTATATATTGTATTCTTAAACAATACAGTATTGATGAAGTCACATGTCATTATTGTCATGCTTAAATCATTAAGAGATGAAAATATTGGATTATCATGACTCAGAAATATAATTAAAAAGGATCAGAGGTGATAAACAATTGTTTATTTTAATATTATTATTTGTTCTGTTTTCACTAAGCATTACAACTACTAACTCAGTATATATTCAAAGCTTTTCATTAAATAAGAAAATAATTGTGTCAGCAACAACCTACTTGCTAGATGCCCTTAGTTTAAAAATAAGTCTTCTGAATTGTCTAAAGAATATTTTCTCAATATTCCAGCACTTCAAAGGCTAAGGCAAGATGATGCTGGAAATTTACAGGACTGCAAATTGAAGGCCAGCCTGGAATACGTAGCATGACCCTGCCTCATTCACATCCAGAGTGGAGTTTTTAATTACTTATAAACTAAAACTTTAGATTACACTTACTATGTAAGTGAAGTAATTTTTTTCAACTATTATTCTTTTATCATATAAAAGTAGATAAAATATAAGCCTCTGTAACTAAACCACAAGATGGCTCCCTCTCATTGGTTTGCAGTTTCCAAATGTCAACTTGAGACCAGTTTCACCGACTGAGTAATATTCTGCAATAGAAAGTGCATTAAAGTGGAAAACATATGTAGTGAAGTCACTACATGTTAATAGCATCATTAAATGGAGTTTTGTACATAATCTGCTCACAAGTAATGAAATGCAGACAAAATACACGAGGCTATTTTGCTCAACACTCCTATCAATCTTAGTCAAGACTGAAGCCAGAGCCCTTCATATTCGAATTGCAGTAAGAAAAACTGAAAGATAAATATTAACATCCTCTTATAGTGACAATATTACTGAAAGTTTGCAAAAACTATGTTACTAAAAGTATAAAATTTAAATGAATATAAATATAAAACACAAACAGAAAGAGAATTTTGGTGTTACAAAGCACAATGGATCCCAAGTGCCTATTTTATCTTCCAAAGCCATTTCAATTTCATGAAATCTTCTTGGAATAAATGTGTCCCCTACTCTGATATCTATGCTGTCCTCTTCAGCCCACTTCAAGAAGTGAAGGATGGACAATCCTAAGCACTTAAATACTAACTTTTAAGTCGAGTTCTCATCACCATTTACTTAACAGTAAACTCATCTTCTAATTCTGTTTCACTGTATGTCAACTTAATCTTCCCCAGCTGACCTGAATATCAAAACTTCAGAAACAACAGAGATAGGCAACTTCATTTGAAAAGGGAAGGAAAAGAGACAAGGCAATTCTTATTTAATATATTCCATACTCTAGTAAATATAAAACTCTGTCTTAAAATATTGGCATAAAGGGGTTAGCCAAGTAGCTCAGTGGATTAAAGTGCCTGCAAGCAACCAAAAGGGCCAGGGGTTCAATCTCTGGGACTGCTGTGCTAGCCTTGCCCCCAGGGAACCCTGAGACAGACCTTGAGCCTGGGCGTGCTGGCATGCATCTGTAACCCCAGCTCTTGGGAGGCTGTAAACAGGTGGATCACTATAAGTCCAGTCTAGTAATGAGACCCTGAACACCCTGTAGATCCTTCCCTAAAAATACAAATAAAAAAAATACTGGCATAAAGAGTTTAAATTTCTTTGAGCTAATTGGCCACTGATGCCATTGAAGATATAGTGCATGTCAAATTATAAGAGAAATAATTATCCATGGAATATGATCATATTTTTGTTCTAACAACATGTCATGCTATTTGCTTTATTTCATTATATGATTTAAAATCTATACCTTCAAAGTAACAAGTGTCTTAATTATGGCATTTGTATGTACCACAAAGCAGTGTGTATTTACAAGCTTCTATTGGCTTTCTGGAGGGGAAGGGACTTTCAACATATGGCTAAAATGATACTTAATTTCAACTTCAATTTAATAATGAAAATAAAAACAACTCAATTATGTATTTAAAACATTCATTTATTCCATGGTTGTCATTTTATAAAGCATTTGAATGAAATTATTTAATTCATCACTGCCAATCCTAAGAATAATAAAATATATTGTAAATCAACATTTATTTCAGGTACAAAAATGATAACTCAGGGAAAGATATAAATATTCTACTGCTCCAATTTATAATAACTGATAAAAAATATTGCCATCAGCTCTGAAAAACCAGACTGAGACTCCTAAAATTGTAATACAGAAAAATGTGTGATAGAAAAAGAGAAGAGACATAAAATGACAGGGAAAACAGTATTCAAAAGTTAATTTGAGCACTTCTGAACTGTTTATCCCTCACCCATGTGTATTTCTTTAAGAGTGTATTTAATTTATTTTTATTGTCTGTTTAATGTTCAGTATAAAATTGCAACTATGAATTTACTTTTAATTTTAGTATATTTATTTGTAAGAGAATTTTCTTTAAATGTTGCAGCTAATAAACATCTTTGTAGTCATCTTCAAAACCTGAAAAGAAAGCACATAAGTGAAATAGTAGGGGCAATTGAAATGTGACAGGATACTCCATGAAGAAAATAATTTTATATTTTAACAGCAGTAATTATTGCAAAGTTGATAAGCCAAGAGATTAACTGAAATGTTATAAGACAAATATGTTGTTTTCCTTTGCCTCTTCCAAATTTATTACTGCTCTTGTTATCCTCATATTTTTGAATTTAAATGAGATTAATTTGGTTCAGAGTCCCTGAACAGTATATTTATTAGTACCAGAAATACAAATACTGGGGAAAGAAACATTCCACACTAAAGAAGACCATTTGTTCACATCAAAATGAAACTCCGTGAGTAGCCCAACAGAACTTTCAATACCTCCACTTTCTAGGTCATTTAATCTAGTAAAATCTAGTGAAATAATGTAGAAATAAAAAGAAAGAATGCTCAAGGCAAAAATCTATAAATTCTCTTTTGTTATGAGTATTGAAAGTGATTGTATCCCACTTACTGATGTACTAACTCCATCCACAAAACTTTTGTTGAACTGCAGGTAAGTGTGGCTACCCAGGAAACCATAGCAAATGGCTATGCATAGACAGCAAAACTAATAGTCTTACAGTTTTTCATAAACATACTGAGCTTAAAATATACTACTAAGGGTAAAGATAGCTAGAAAAGTCACATATTCTTCCTAAAGCATAGCTTTTTTCCTAATTCGTATATTTAATACCATAGGGAATTCCTTTGCTTATGTATCAACAATATAGCCAACTGAGGGACCCAGGAGATGGCTCAGTAGAATAAGTGTTTCCCTGGCAAGCACAAGGGTCTCAGTTCAATCCCCGGTTCTGCCAAAAACATCCAACTGAAAAATATTGATCAGGTGTAGATACTAAGAGGCACAAGATTATCATGATTATAATCTAGCACTTTCAATTATTTCCCTAAGCAGTGTAAGTATAAATATTCTGACTAGGTAAACATTAATCTTGCTCATGGACCATTAGTTCACCCTAGTCCTCAATCCCTCCATATGAAAGTTATATTATTTTTTTAAATAAAGACAGTAATGTATTTTAGGGGATCACACACTTCTCTCCATCAGAATTGAAATCACCACACATGCCTCAAAGCTGAGAAGTTGACAGTAAAAGAAAATATGAATGACAACATAATAAGATTTTAGAGTAAATCTCTCATGTGAGAAAGAGGTAAAAAATATAAAATAGCCATTTTGTAAGACAAACTTTAACTCTGATCTCCAATATGTTAATTAGATTGTTACCAAAATTTTTAACATTCAAATATGTAACTGTCTAAATTATTTATTATTTGTTCAAATGATTGTTACCATCACAGCTATTAATCTTGTTTTACTGCTTTGTGTTCTCAGAACTGCA
The DNA here is from genome assembly GCA_004027165.1 of Ctenomys sociabilis. Taxonomy (NCBI): domain Eukaryota; kingdom Metazoa; phylum Chordata; class Mammalia; order Rodentia; family Ctenomyidae; genus Ctenomys; species Ctenomys sociabilis. Next base: position 73,419 of record PVKA01005594.1, on the reverse strand, counting down.
GCACTCTAGAACTGTTTTTGTTAACTGGTGAAACTATTTTCAATTAATGTGATCCTCTGATTTGGTGCCTTCTCATTGAAAAGAAAACCAAAAGGGTGTCTTCCAAAGCAAATCTGCCTGGACTTGTGCAATAGGGGTAGAATCCACCAGCAGCTCTCTGTAAAATGGGCTCAATGCGTACAGGAACCATGGGGACAGGAGCAATGAAGTTAAGGACTGACTAACATTTGGAGTTTCCTTAAAAATAGTTTCACACTTCAAAGACTAAATTGGAAACACACCTGCAAAATTTCAAACATTTTAATCCTTTTGCACTTATGAATTTTAATGAGATATGAATCACTTCAAACTTTAATCAACATAGCCGCCCGCCCCAACCAAAAAAAAAAAAAAAAAAAAAAAAAAAAGGCTTCTGGAAACAGCTGTGGTATATTCTGGGATCTTGATAAATTATCAAAATTCAGGAGATTAAAACAAAAATAAGATGATAATCACCCTTGAGCTGTTTGTGAGTTAGTGTGACTCTGTGTCAACCATAGTTGTGCATGGAAATGAGGAGAATGAAGTCAATCAGATGATGCTTACATATTTTAAACCACTGCACACAATTTCATATAATAAATAACTTAAAGAAAATGAAGAGATACATCTTGGCCAATAGAGACTTTAAAAAGGGAACAATTGTGAAGGAAAATGTTCTCACTGATATCATGTAACAAATAATGTCAGTAATGTGTCAGGTGACCGACCGTAATCCCTGGAGGCTAGCTGTGTTACGTCAGTTCACCTCTGTGACTCAGAACCCAGCGCATATAAGATCAATATTAATACATGCAAATCCCTCTGAGAACCATTGCGATTCACCATGATTTAACCAAGTGTGACATCTGACATAGTTGCTTCTCCACATAATTGATAGTTCTAGGAACATATCAAAGAACATTTATTACCTCTGTTATAACAAATAACCAGTACCTTAACATTCAATAGCTCATAATCTTTTATTCCCTTTGCTGTAAATAGACACAATGATATATAGTAAAAATTTATATGCATACCTTTAAGAGAAATAAAATTTATTAGGAGATACAAGATAAGTAGTTAATGACAGAAACATAGATGTATAAATGTAATTACCAAAGATACTAAGTGAATTCTACAACAATAATTTTAAAAGGAAGAATAGAAAATCTGTTAACATGGGCACATACTATTTATTATTTTTTTCCTGTATTTTAGGGAAGGGTTTACAGGGTGTTCAGGGTCTCACTAGTAGGTTGGACTTGTGATTCTCCTGTTTACAGCCTCCTAATAGCTTGGATTACAGGCCCACGCCACCATGCCCAGTCTCAATTACCATCTCAACCTCCCTGGGGGTGGGGCCCACAAGGCAGGCTGGGGGATCAAACCCCTGGCCCTTGTACCTGCTTGCAGGAGCTTTAATCCACCGAGCCTTCTGGCCAGCCCTTAAAATAATAAATGCCACCAAATACTTCAGGCATATTTTTAAACCTTTTTTTGCTTTTATTTCTTCTCAGGTAAGATTTAGAAGTCTTCAGAATTATAAACAATTAATGTATTAAACACTTATAAAATGTTCATAAAATAACACTTGCTAAAAGGAAGTAAAAACAGCATTTTATCAGAATCAGGTTGCAAGGAACAAAGGTCTACTTGGATTGATTCAGGTAATAAAATTTTGCCTCACAGATACAAATAAAATTATGACAATAATGTTGGCCAGTTGCATACTGAATTCTGCAAGATGACATTTGGTATTCATCCATGTATTCTCTACCTGGCATATGCACTTGGCCAGGACCACTTACTTGTTTAGTGCTTGTGGGATCCTTAGTGAAGAAAGCACTACAAAATCACTATTTCGAGACACTGGAAAATAATTCACAATACACCTATCCAAGCACATGCAATATAGCTACCCAGTCACACACTTACTGTTCTGCACAGCTCAGTTTAAGATACTTGAATGTGCTTCTGCTGGGCACAGATTCAGCCGCTCTTGTGACTGGTGTTGGAGCCTTTCCTAGCTGGTTCTCTAGGTATAGTACCTTCTCCTGTGACATCGTTCGTCCACACCTTCCCTTCCGCTCCTACATCAACTGCTGTTGCCTTTGGTAGGTTGTGTAGTTAAATTTCTGGTAAGCAAAAATTTAATAGATTCAACTAGTCCACATCTAATGCAGTTTGCCATGATAAGACAGAATTTTGCATCAAACCTACCTCTTCATCTGCCAACTCCTTAGTAAACTGGCTTAGTTTGGTTGTAATAACCAACATGATTCTCATTGATTGTAGCTAAGCATCATCTAATGTATAGACTGCAAAGATAAACCATGAAACCTGTCTTTTTTAAAAACAAATTATTGATTTATTACAGTGTCGCGCTACACATCACGGATTCTTTTTTTGCGGGTGGGTGGGGGGGTCGTCAGCTCAGCCCGCCCTTCGGGGAGGGGCTGGCATGGCCTGTGGTGCTGGGGATCGAACCGCGGTCCCTGAGAGGTGCTTTAGACCGCTGAGCTATCTTGCCAGCCCAAACCATGAAACCTGTCTGAAGAAAAATAAGAAGATTGTAGCAATGTCTTTTGTTTAGAAATTTTTTACAAAGAACACTGCAAAATATATTGAATAATAAGATAATTTGTAAGATGCAACAAACATATGCAAAACATAGAAATATGGACATTTTATACTCAATTTACATATGTTAAAATATTGTAAGTTAAGAGCACATTTAATCTACCTGAAATGCTGTACATCAGAAATTAGCAACACAATATATTGTTGAGTATCAGTTGTTTACCCTCAAGACTGAGTGGCTGCAAAGATGTGGCTTCCTATCATTTTCTAGATTCACAACGAGTACTCTGTCTTCTATCATCAGTCCAACAAAGATTAATACTCAGAGTAGAATTTCTAGTAAATACATATCATACTTTCATTAATCTAAGAAAGAAAACCTGCAAGTTTAAGATGAGGGACTACCTTTGGTTCAAACCTTGGGGAAGTTGTAAGACAAAAAGTAGCCATTTAGCAAAACTTACCTTTTTAAGCACCAATGATATCACTGAAAAGAAATGGATTGAGCTAAAAATTATGAGAACAGCCATAAACATCAGTGCTCCATTCTTACACCTATGAATATCCTTCAAACACAGCGAGTTATGGAGTACAGAGTTCTTATTCATGGAGACAGGGAACACAAATTAAGTTTGGTGATAGCAGATTGCACACTTACATAAGTTATTTAATTAAGCACCATTTATTCAAATAGGTCATAACTATTACTCCTAGGTAATAATGCAAGTTCAACTTTTCTTCAGCTGTTTCAATTACAACATGTTTGAGACTTACCTTTAAACCTCTAGAAATATGCTTGTTGTAAGAAAAATATACTTAGGAATGAACTGGTACATGTTTGTTTTAGCTATTTTTTCATCACTGAGATACAATACCTAACATCCACAATTTAAAGGAACGAATATATATTTGCTTCACAGTTTGTGGAGGTTTCAGCCCATAGTCTGCTGACTCTGAGTCAGTGAGGCATTAACAGAGTGGCATGGAAGAAGAGAAAAATCTGATGTCATGACAGGAAAAAATGGATAGGGCCAGCCAGATAGCTAAGTGGATTAAGACTTAGGCAGACACAGTGACAGAGTTTGGTTCCCCAGCCTGCCCCCAGGGCATGCTGAGATGGCGATTGAGACTGGGTGTAGGGGCACATGCCTATAATCCCAATGCTTGGGAGGTTGAAAACAGAAAAATCACTATGAGTCCTACCTGTGTAGTGAGACCCTGTAGACCCTGTACTAAATACATTTTTTTAAAAGGAGAGATGTCAAGGGAGGAGGTAGGGTGGTAGAGCCTTTGAGATCACGCTTCCATTGTGAACCCTGATCACACCTCCTCTGATCAGGCTTCCTCTCTCCTCATCACATTTAGCTGTGAACTCGTCCGTGGGTAATCCACTGTTCAGTAGTTCATCACCATGATCAAAAAGGCTTTGGTAGGACATCTAGCTATAAACCGTAGTGTTCTTCTAGAGTCCCCAAAAGATTCATGGTCATTCCTTGATGCAAAATATACTTAGTTCATCTCTGAGAGTTGCCAGAGTCTTACAGTTTCAGCTTCACAGAAAAGTCCACATCCGGTCTCCTCATAGATCCAAGGCAAATCCTTAGATGTGAACTACCATCCAAAAGGTAATTGCACACTGCAGAAATACAGAAGCTTCTGGTAAATATTCTCATTCCAAAAAGGAGACATAGGGAAACAGAAAGGAACAGGGCCCAAGCAAGATCTAAATTCAAGAAAGCAAGCATTTAATTCCACAGCTGTGTCCAGCACCTGAAGCAGTCTGTGGCACTCTGTGAACTCCTCTGGCATTACCAGGCCTTATAGTGCTGATGACTTCTCTTTCAGGATAACTTCCCTGACTCCTGTGGCTCTCCTTAGAAATTCTGTGTCCCTAGCTAATCCAGTTTTCTAGCTTCTCCACTGCACTTTAATTTCGTACTCACAGCTTCATACTGCCCTCTCGGAGGAGTACTGCCTATCTTCCTGGGCCTTCTCCTGAAATCTGGGTGGAATCCTTCCAGACTGCACAACTCTTGTGTTCAGCATCCCTATTAAAACCACATCATGTGGATGACGACAAGGCCTGCCACCAGCCTGAGCAGGAGCTGAGCCCTTTTACTTCTTGCTGGAAGTTGCACAGGCCTCTGAGTGCCTGCATGCCTGATTAAAGTTTACTGAACCCAGGGAAACTAAGTCCCCTTCTCTAGACTGACACCATTTTGCCTTAATCTCAGTTTTTTACTCTCAATCTCCTTCAAAGTCTATAGACATGAGCCAGATGCAGAAAATATTCCTGCCGGAATGTAGCGTATGTAATCTGGAGTCCCATAGTCAATGTAGTTCTTTTTCCTAACTGAAACCTCTCTAACATTTTTTTTTTTAACCTTTATTTCAAACTTTATTCCCAGGCTTCTTCAGCTTAATTAACTGCAAAGAATGAATTGTATGTAAGTAAAAACTGAAAAGAACTGCAGTGTCCAAATGTCTTGGCTTAAAAAATATTACAGATCTATATTTTTATCAGATCCATAAACAAAACAACTTTAAAAACAGTCGTAACATTAAATAGAGCACCCAGTAACTTTTTCTAAGTTTGATCTTTTTCAGAAGCTGACTTAGTTCAGTTAAGCTCATTCTTAGAAGCCTCATCAAAATTCTCCACAAGATCTGGCACCTCACCATCACCTCCTCTCCCATAGCAGGTGGTGCTTTTCCATCCACAGGTTATTTGGAAGAGCTTTAACTGCTCCCCTTCAACTAGCCAGGCTGTCGGCACCAAGCTGGTCCAAGACACTGGGGAGCAGCACCAGTTGTTTCATCTCAGCATGGCCTGGAACGGTGAAGATATTTGCTGCCAGAGATGCCTGAGCTTGTGGATTGTTGAAGTGGATAACTGTTCCCTGGTTTGTAGACATATTCACCTCTTCAATACCAGAGATATTTGTTTACCCCTAATTTCTTTAATGAAAACTGAAGTTTTTTTGTCATCCGCTGTGGCTGTTCTATGAACCACCTTCTTCTTTCTGTGAGCAGTTTCTTTACCACCAATGCACTGTACCTGAAGTTTAGCGAGTTTTTCCTGGTTCACGATAGTTTCTTTTATCCTTTCAGAGTGGATATGGGGAAGCATGGGTGAGGAGGGCTGGCACTCAGGGGAATCCTGGGTAGACCAGCTGATAACTTGGTCCTTAATAGGTACACTTTTATCAACATTCTGGTCCTCTGATCTCTAACCAGAATCTCCTGTTAAGCTCAATTTACAGAATTCTAGGGCTACTTCCCCAGCCTGAGTCTCTGTACCTTTTCAAACCACTTTTGCAAACCAATTCCAAAGTGCTCTTTGTCAAGTGCTCAGGTAATATCACAGTAACTTCTCCACCAAAATCTGGATAAGCTAAGATTTACTAGAGGAATGGGTTTAATATGAGAGGTTTACAATGTAGGCTTACAATGGCCATCTGCACAGTAACATGTGGCGGTTCCATGGAGGAATATGAAAGAGCTGTCTGCCCACTGGAGAGCCGGAGGAGCAAGTCAGAAGGGTAGAGTCCTATAGCATTCTGTAAGCCACATGTGAGCCACACCAGGAAGCCAAAGGCCTGCTCTGGAAACCTGAATAGCCTGTGTTAGAAACCTAGGAAAAGCCACCCAGAGATGATGGCACAGAGTGGAGCTCCTCCAAAAAAGGAGAAATGAGACTTCCTTTTTCTTTCCCTTTTTCTTTTTCATGTATGATATAAGCCTATGCGTTGGGGCCACCCACACTCAGGGCTGCTCTTCTCTCTCTAACATGTTTCTCACCCAGACAGAATCAGAACTATGAAGCCAATCAGTGAGGCATTTCCTCAAGTTGACACTGCAGTCAGCTTTTACAGTACTGAAAACACCCGTGCTAATTAGTCAAAAGCTGAAGACATAGAGCTCTGTTCAATTTTGTTACATATTGATTGACATAATTCACATACATTCTTGAAATGTGCAATTTACTCGTGTTTACTGAGTTACATAACTATTGCTACCATTGTATTTAATTCCAGAATATTTCCTCATTCTGAAATGGAACTTCAGACCCATTAACAGTTTCTTCATTCTGTTACCACTTCCTTTCGCACTGGAAACCACTGATTCAGTACATGTGAATTACAAATGAGTTCTGTTCCAGGAAAAATTTTGTATCTGAGATTCCTTTGTAAGCTCAGTCAAATGAGCCTTTTGTACTTCTTTACACCTACATACAATGTAAAGCATAAAATCACCAAAACACACACCAAAAGTACAATAAATACCTCCTCCTGCAGTAAAAACGCAGTGACAAGACTGTGCCAGGTGGGACGAGGGAGCTACTTCAATGTGCTCACATCTACAAGAGTTTGTAATGTGAGTCGGTTCATACTGGTGGAAGTTTACAATGCACCTGTTCCTAAATTGGGGTCTTACTTATTGATGAGCCTATTAGTAAGCATTTGTTATAGACAAAATTATGTAAGAATTGACCCTTAGGTATGGCTTCTCTCACTTAGAATGAGGTTCGTGAAGTTCATGCACACTGTAGCATGTATCCACCTCTTATTTCTGTGTTGACATACCATCCAATTATGTGGACACTCCTGTTCTTGCTAACTTTTGCTGTACAATTTGAATGTAAATAAATAGAAATTTTGAGGACACCTTAGGTAGAACACTCTTCTCAGCAGTAAGAGATAGGTAAAAATGTCATCTATGAGAACTCTTTGGGCTAACACCATCAATTAATTTACTTCCCAGGACTCTAAAGATAATGACTTACATTTACTTAAACATTCATCACAGAAAAATCAATATAGACATACAGCATTTAAAAGATACAATTTTAAATTAATAGTTTATGCATGGTCTTCTCATACTTTCAGAAATTTTTCTATGTTGTTTCCATTATTGTTTAGAGCCTTTGGTTGAGAACAAGACAATCTGAGCTATTATAGATGTAATGTTTTCCCATAGCAAAGTGTGAAGAAAGTAGTCACCACAATCTTCACACTAATTGGCACTCCACGTATTACTCAAATTTCAGCAGACTATTTTACATTCAACTCTCTTAAAAATATTACAGAAGTCTTGGTATATACTAGAGATTATTCTAGGCAAAAAACACCTTGAACTATTTGAAATGACCATTCTAAAATGGTATCTTCTAATTGTCAGGCACTGAAATTATGTGACTTACTTTGTGAACACTTTATAAATACAGCATAGTAAACTCCACAAACTTATCTAATCTGAGAATGGTTATTTTGTTTTCTAAATTGTAAAAATCATGTATTAACAAAGAAACTTTTTTAAGTCCTGCTGTAGGAAAATTTTCAAAATCCTTTCTCCTTTAATTTTGTCCAGTAAGTATAATCCAGTAAGAAAATAAAATATATTATTTGAAAGGATGAAGATGTTAATTCTGAAAGGTGATTTGAACACATGTTTTAATATGGTTACAAACATATAGGAATTTATAGGTAGCAAATATAAAGGCTTAATTTATGTTTTAAGTAATTCACCATACATATGAAGAAGTAGTCTGGAATACCAACTGTAGGCAAAATTAAAAGCTATGGAAATGAGTATGAAACAGAAAAATCTGTTCATTCCAAGGAAACTATTAAATGTTAGATATCTTAAACAAAGTTTTGCAATAATTTCTATCAGTCAGTTTATTATTATTATCTATACCCTATCTGGCTTCAGCCTCAATAATTCTATGTAAATTTCTCTCCCAAAAGAACTGATATAGGGGCCAGCCAAATAGCTCAGCTGATTAAAGCACCTGTAAGCAGGAGTAGGGGCTGGGGGTTTGATCCCCGGGCCTGCCATGCCAGCTGTCTTGAGATGGCAACTGAGACTGAGTGTGGTGGTGTGTACCTGCAATCCTAGCTCCTGGGAGGCTGTAAACAGGCAGAGCACTGAGTCCTATTCAGTAGTGAGACACTAAACACCCTGTACACCTTTCCCTAAAATACGAAAAAAAATAAACCCTGGTATAGTTACCAAACCCAATGGACAGCTCTGTGTTTTGATTTTCATGGGCATTGCTGTGTGGCTGTAATCAGCTTAACTCTTACCTCATCTTACACCACATCTCAGACAATTCCACCCAAACAGAAAGCTTCAGTTACCAGCTATGGAGTAATAGTTCTCCAATCAATGTCAAGAACACAAGTCACTCTCCTGAGTTTCCAAACTTCTGCCTCAAAGTGACATATTAAACTCATTTCTAATATTAGAGCTAACATAGGCCAAAATATAATTTTCTCTAGCACTCAAACAAATCACCAGATTGACCATATATTGTTCAGTTACCTGGAAACTTCTAATTTTAGCATGTACCTCTTAAGTACCTTGAAAATTAGGCATTTGATTATCTAGTATGTATTCCCTCTGCTAGTAGTGCCGATCAGAATTTAATCCTTTCTCATATGGATTCCAAACTGGTTTACATATTTCAGATTTTGCTAATCAGTCAGTCCACATATCTACTTCAAAAAATGAAAATAAAAGTCACACTTCTCTATCATCACTACTTCAAAACTTCTTTAGGGCCAGCGAGATAGCTCAGCAGAATAAGCATCTGCTTTGGCAAGCACAGGAACTAGGGTTCAGGAGATTCCCAGTCCTGCATGCTGAGCCAGTGAAGGAGTCTGGGTGTGGTGGTGCACACCTGTAATCCCAACACTTAGGAAGCTGAAAACAGGAAGATCGCAGAGTCCAGTCTGTGTAATGAGACCCTATGGAGCCTGTACCAAAAAACAATTAATTAGTAGAACTCCATTTCTGACAAAATATTTAGAAAGCTTTTCATCTTTTGGAAATCCTCCTAGGCCAGCCTTCTCTCTTGCTCAGATCTACAAATATTTCTAGCTCTAGATATATTAATTACTTTCATGCTTCTGAACATTATATGTTAAAGTCTTTTATGCATACTATTGTCTGTACCAAGTATACATGCTTAAGATGTTACCAGTTTAAAATACTTCACTCCATTCAAAAAATATTATCAAATGTATTATAAATGTAAATTGACATAGTGAATCCAGGCTTTTCTTCTGGACTGTTTATGAACTTCTGCTATAATGACTATTATCCTTCTGCCATTATTGTTTTTCTTGACTGTCACTTCAAACATATTGAGGACCCTGAAATCGTATTTTAACATATCAACTAAAATCTGGTGAATATGGAATAAATATTTTTTTCAATACAGTAAACACACATTACAAAAATGCACAGTTGACTCTCACAAATGGTAATAGCATAATACAAAAATGCCAGCTTTACTCTTGTAGGCAATGTTACAGAAATTTATTGTACATGTAGAGAGCAGAAAAAAATCTCTGTATGGTTGAGGGAATGTGCTTCTTTCTTTGTTTTAACACATGAAAACACAAAACAGTCTTTAAATGTATAAATATTTTTATTTACCTTTCTAACAAGTTAAAAACAAAATTTAGAGACTATGGTAACAATAAATTAAAGAAATAATCTAGGTATGATGTCTACAGCAACCAACCTCTACGGGTAGACACACATTTTTAACTTCATTAGGCACTTTGTTGTCAATAAAACACAACCAGTGGGGTATAAATCTCTAAGACACAGTAGTACAAACGTGCTGAAATTTTACTATAAATCTAACTGTAATTCTGATTTAAACTTAAATTATAAATATTGTGCATAGTGTGAGAATATTCCATGCAAAGAAAAGCTCTTCTGTATAGCTTAAAAGAACTTGTGACACAGTCTTCCTTTCAATATTTGAAAATAAAATACTGTAACACTCCACATTACTCTGGAAAATTTGTTTTTGAGGTAAGATACTTTTTCTCATAAAAGTCAAAATACATAAAATGAATCTTAGGCCATTTGAGTTTGACATATACAATAGTATCCTTTATACATAAAGAGTATGCTCCAAGAAGCACCAATGAAAGTGGAAAATGATATTTAGTACCAAATCTCTACAGTACTATGCTTATTTTCCTTAAATCTAGATTTTTCTTCTTTTCACTTGAATAGAAGCAATTTACAGCTTTGCTTTGGAATATGAAAACTATTTTTGTGTATTAATTTTATTAAGAAACAAATAGCAATGAGACAGTTTCAAAGCAGGACAGTTTCAATAATTAATACATTGTATAGTGTTGTCTTTGTAGTAGTTATTCAGAGGACAAGATGAATTCATGACATCTTGTCTAAACACTATTAGTACAAATCTTTCTTCTCACTGAATTAAGAGAAAGTAACTGTATATCTATCCTAAATATATATATATATACATCTCTTTTGCATTTTGGGACCATCATTTAGTATAAGGGTTTCTTGAACATAAGAAGTATGACACTACCGCAATCTATCTCATAACAGACAATTTAGAACAGGTAGGTAACATATACAATGTGGACACACTGGACCAAGGGATGATACATTCTCATGTGAGAATAGGATAGCATGAAATGACATCACCTCACAGAATGGTACACAGTTTAAAACTTGTGACTTGTTCCTTTGTGGAATTCATCAATTAACATTTTCAAACAGTGATTCTCCAGGGTCAACTGAAATAGCAGAAAATAAAACCATGAGTAGGGAGGAGTCTATAGTGTGAGTTTGGGTTTCCACATGTAGGATGTGAAAAGCCCATCCATTTCTGTGCCGTAATCTAAGACATAAGCAAGCACTCAGACAAACTTTCAGGCTGAAATGGTAACTAAGGTCATAAGGTCAGCAAGGACAAAAACGCTACATAAACAAATTATATATATATATATATATATATATATATATATATATATTATTTTTCATATTCCAAAGTAAATATATATATATATATATTATATGTATGTATAAAGGAAGATGAGGAAGAGGAGAGGGAGGGAAGGAAATGGTGAAGAGGAGAGCAGGGCAGGGGAGTGGAGGAAAGAGAAGGGGAAGGAAGGCGATGGTACAAATGTACAAAAGATGAGTAGGAAATATGAAGCAAATGTTACAGATATGTCAAACACTCAGACGTGAAGTGTGTGTTAAAATATTCAAGAATAACAAAAGGAAGAAAAAGAAATGGAAAAATAAGCGACCCACAAAATTAAGGAAAGTGTGCAGCACACACATATACTATGCCTTAGTGACGGAGAGGGCCCCCTGCCTGCTTCAGTCGCACTTGCTCTCCTTGATTCCTGCCGAGCGAGATGTCTACCTCACCTACAATTATTTGCTGCACAGCTTCCCACATGCCAGGACGGCTTACACACAAAAGGAAGTCATAAAACAGTGAGACCTGTTCCAATAAATAGACTGGGACACTTTAACCTGTTTCTCCTGTTGTTTCCTTTGCCCTATAATTTTTGGCTGTGAGTTTTGGCTTTAAATAATATTTGCCTCTATTTAGTTGTCTAGCTCCAAACATTTTCTCCTCTGGGCTTTGATATTTCATGAAGCTGTCACTGTAAAAAGTGAGATCGCACCTTGCTCTGGTAGGTGAGCACCCTTCCACTCTACTTTTAAAGTCCTTGCCACGATAGAAAAAATATGGACAAAATTGAATCGCCCGCAAGGAAAATAGTATGTGAAGATTTTTCTTAAGTGAAAAATATTTGTATGTGTTCTAAGAACTAATAGCTACATCATTATTAAGGTAATCAACTGGCCAGAGAGATGGCTCAGTGGAATAAGAGCTTCCCTGAAGACTCAAGGCCCTGAGTTCGATCCCCAGTTCTGAAATATATATATATTATATATATATACATATATATATCTTGATTATATATATCTTGATTATATATATCTTGATTATATATATATATATATATATATATATATAATCAAGATAATCAACAAACAAAAAGATGATCAACAATGTACACTACCCTAATAAAAGGTTCAACATTGCACCTTGCCAGTACAAGAAAGAAATGAGTAAAAGAAGTGAGCATTACCAGGGTAAGAGCAAAAGAGACACAGAACTGTTATTTGTAAATAATTATCTAAATTAAAAAGACAAAGTATATATAAATACAACTTCACAGAAGGCAGCATAACATAAATTTGACAGAAAAGATCAAACTGAAGAAGTTGATGGTGTTGTAGGCTGCCTTAGTGCTTATTGTTGTGAGTTCGAGACCAGCCTGAGCTACAAAGTGAGCTCGAGGCCAGCCTCACCTGCATAGTGAGACCCTGTCTCAAAAAAAAAAAAAAAAAAAAAAAAAAAAAAAAAATATATATATATAAATGAGTTAGAGGCATCTTTAAAATGATTATTTTCAAATAGCTCAGTGTATTAAAGAGGCTGCTTAGGCAGACGCAGGGGTTGGAATTTCGCTCCCCAGGCCTGCCATGCTGGCCCTGCCCCAGGTGCGCACAGAAAGGGGCATGATGGGGCCTGGGCATGATGCTGTCCACCTGCAGTCCCAGCTCTTGGGAGGCTACAAACAGCAGGATCTCTGTGAGTCTGGTCTATGCAGTGAGACCCTGTACATGCTGTACACCCTGTCCTAAACACAAATAAAAAAAAGTTATTTTAAAGGCCAGTGAAATAGTTCAGTGGACTAAGCGCCTGCTTAGGCAAGCTGCTGGGTGACCCTGGCACCACACGCCACACGGGCCAGCCCCTGGAATGCTGAGCCAGCCACTGAGACTGGGTGCCGTGGCACACACCTATCATCCCAGTCTCGGGTTAGGCTGAAAGCAGGAGGATCACTACAAGTCCGAGCTGTGCATAGAGGCCCTATACGAAATAACATTTTTAAAAAGCTACTTAATTTACGTTTAGTATAAACGTAAATGGTCAAAAGTAATAGAATTCACATAAATAATTCAAACTACAAAATTTGATAAATATACAGTGAATGCTTATATTATAAGAAAATATATTATATTTAAGAAGTTACAGATGAATGGATAAAAATAATCTAAATTCTTGTGTATTACCAGGAAAGAATTGCCAAGTGTATACTGCATAGTTGTAGGAAGCTTATTGAAGACTGCAGGGCAGCAACTAGAAGGAGAAAAAGGGCAAAGTGGGCAAAAATTTAAAAGACCTTTGTAACTGAGGCTGTAGTATTTACAGGGTCAGCCACACATGGGTCCAAGGCCTTCCCACTATCTCTCTTTACTGATGTTAGCAATTTCCATGACCCCCTACACTTAAGCCTGAATAATCAGTAGGGCGGTACTGTATTTCTGATTGAACAGAGGCAAAAAAGAGACTCAGCTCCTTTGTTTATAGTGTACTAGTGCCACTAAACCACCTCAAAATACTCCTCAGTTCAAGCAAACTGTCCCACAATTCTTGCCACTTTCTGAAGTATCACAGTTCTTTGGTGTGCTTACAAAATGTCATTAAGAAAAACACAGTGAACACTGCCATTGAAGGGAAAGGCAAGCTCATTAAAACACTATGATGTCCTCACTGCTTATTCACTGAATCTGACCCCTGTGACTACTTATTCAAAGTCAAAATGACTCAAACAGGTGAACATTCTAAAAAATTCATTTAGTACAGTAAGTAATAACAGTGTAACTGGTAACACTGACAAAATGGGACTTCACAACCTCTTCAGCAAGGGACAAGAGGAAAAGTCCCTGAATTCAGGTCATTCATGGAATTGGGATGATGGAGCAGTGATCAGATGCAGAAGAGGGCCACTCAGGCATGATGGAGACCCTGGAAGACAAACAATGGTGAAGAGCAAACTAAAGTAGATGTCTGGGAAATGCAAGGGAGCTAACAGGAAGACTGGAAACAACAAAGGAGTCGGAGGAATGAAGCACAATATGAAGAGAGCAAAGCAGTCTGAAAAGTATTACCAAAAATGAGCACCTCAGAAAATTCATGTCCACCAAATCAGGTGACCAAAAAATTCTGAAAGGTATTTTAAAAATAGACAATGAACAAACAGTGATAAAAAGTCTAATAGAATAAATGCACCAGGTGGGGTGAACAGTTAAAAAGGGAGAGGGAAGAAAAGAAAACCAATAAGAAAATAATGCAATGACAGGTGCAATTCACTATCATTGAGTGACAATTTGTGAATGGTTCTCAATTAAAGATAGACTGACCAAATGGATCTAAAAACAAAACCCAGACATATGCTCAACTGAAGAAACACATCCAATCCAAAAGAAATACAATGACTAGAAATGAAACGATGAAAACAATATTCCATGCAATGAGAACACAAATAATCAGGAGAAGCTATCCTATTTTCAGACAAGGTGAATCTTTACTGCAAACATCAGAAGAGATAAGCAAGCTCACTATATATTGGCTAAGGGGACAATTCAACAGGATGCATTAATTGTAAACAAATACACATTGACACACCAAATTCATAAAAGACATACTGAACATAAAAGATACATATCAACATAATTATATTGGAGGAAACTAATGCTTTACTATCACAAATAAACAGACCAAAGTGATAACAAAGAAATACACAGATCAAATGCCAACAAAGAAATATATCAAGTTTGAACTAAAACTACAAACAAATGAAAACAGAATAGACATTCTTCTCAATGACGTGTAGAACTTTCTCATAAGTAGAATACATTTTAGGCCAGAAAACATGCTCATGTATACATAAAAGAAACAAAATTATCCCATCCACATTTTCATTTCAAGGTTCCAATCTATGCAAATAAACTTAAGGCCATGCAAATGTATGGACGTTAATCAATACTCTCTTGAATAATCACTGGTCACAGAAGAAATCAAGGATGAAATTATACCCTGCCTAGAATCAAAGGATAATGAAAGCAAAACATGCCAGAATTTAGGAGAAACAATGAAGGCAGTCCAAAAAGGCAATCTGATAACTGTAAAAGCCCACCTTAAAAAAGTAAGTCCAAAATAAACAACTTGTTTCTATGCACCTCAACATCCTAGAGAAATAAGAACAATTTAAACCTATAGCTAGTAAAATAAAGTAAATTATGAAGAGAAGAGCAGTAAAATAAAACAATCAATGAATCAAAGAGCTGATTCTGCAAAAGAGACAAAATAGACAAATCCTTAGCCAACTTTACCAAAAGAAGGAAAGGAAAGACATGAATTTCTCCATTTAGAAATGAAAAAGGTGAAATCAACAAGCGCCACTAAAATCCAGATATTAGTAACTACCTTGAAAACTAGTATTCCAATAAATAGAAGAATCTTTAAGAAACACATGTGTTCCAAGATACATATGAATTGGCAAAAGTGAACCAAAACATAAAAAACCCAGAATAATCCAATAATAGGCAGTGAAATTGGATCAATATTAAATAAAACCTACCACAGGACAAAAGTCCAGGACGCAATGGATTGACCACTGTGTTTGACAAGAGTAAATTCCCTCTTCCTTTAGAAAGAAGGGCTGTCATCAGTAAATCACCAGATGCAGGGGAGGCTACAGAGAAAAAGAAACTTTTAAATTGTTTGTGGAAACTTATAACCATTATGAAAATCAGTATAGAGTGTACTAAGGAACTAAAATGATAAATTCCATTTGACCCAACATTCCTATTCTTCCCAAGAGTTAAAGACATTACCTGACTGTGATATTTGCATACCCATGTTTATAGCAGCATAATTTGTAACAGCTAAATCACAGAAGGGGCCTAGGGCCAGCCAGATAGCTCAGCGGACTAAGGCGCATGCTCAGGCAGAGTGCAGTGGCCAGGGTTTGATCCCAGAAGTGCTGTACCAGCCCCACCCTGGGGCACACTGAGATGACGATTGAGACTGGGTGTAGTGAATCACACCTGTAATCCCAGCGCTTGGGAGACTGAAAACAGGAGAGTCAATATGAGACTGATCTACCTAGTGGGACCCTGAAGACCCTGTACTAGATACATAAAATGAAAAAAGTTAAGAAGAAGAGACCTAGATATCCATCCACTGGTGAATGAATAAACTGTGATATATCCCAGTGATTATTTATATATATATATATATATATATATATATATATATATATATATATATATGCATCTGGTGAGATGTAATATATATATATATATTACAGATGGATAATAGGAAATAGGAAGATGTTACAAAGTGGAAGGAGACCAAGAGAGGTATAGAAGAGGTAGGACAAATAGTGAAAAATGATGTTTTATGTATATATTATGTACAATGCCCCATTATAGACTGGAGAGAGAGAGAGAGAGGGAGGAGAAATATAATAACAGCAAAGATAACTGTATGCAATGTGAGGGAAGCTAGTAGGAAAGTGTCTTCTTATGTACATTTTTAACATTCAAAAATTCAGTTTTTCTGTTACACCAAGTATGTTTATCTAACATGTTCTCTCCAGAACTTGTCGCCAGTATTTGCTTTTATCGATTCTCTGTTTTCTCTCCCATTCCTAATTGTAGTCCCAGGTCTATTAAAACTGTGCGAAATCACAATCACAAATGGATTCCCTAGAAATGGTATCCATTTCATGGGGACTGTAAATTAGAGAAAGGAACAGAATTCTCCCTACTGCCAATGCCCTGCCCTCTATATCTCCAGGGTTCCAGTTGTCTATTTCCCTTGTGTGACTGAGCTTAGGGATTTAGAATAGGACTCACTTCCATGCTGGAAAAACACACTAATGAGCAAGTTCATCAAAAGTATTAATGATGTAGATTTAGTATAATAATAATAGGGTAAGAAAAACAAAATTGGGGAAAGCACAACAAATACAAATTTTCAAGGACAGATATAAACAGAAAAATATCTTAACTTGTCAACTCAGGCAATGTAGATAGATTCTCATCACGTTAACACTGGTTGGTAATGCTTGATATATTAATTTAGAAGGTTCCAAAGGTATCAAAATTGCTAAGTCCTTTTATATACTTACTGTATGTGAATGCGCTTTATAACAAAAGTACGAGAAAAATAAGGACAGCCAAGGGAAATCTTGAAGAAAACATTTCTTAAGAAGATGAACACTTCATAAGATTCTAGCATTCAATTGCATTTGAAACCTACCCTCAAAATCATAAATGTAGGGGCAGGGGATATAGCATAGGGGAGCAGCACCTGCCTGCAAGTGCGAGATTATGAGTTTGATTCTCAGTCCCAAAAGAAAAAAATAATGTTAATGTGGAAGGAAGAAATAAAAGAAAGGGGAAGAGGAGAAAAAAGAGGAAACAAAAAATAAATGACAATCTTTTTAGCAGAAAAACAGATTTAAAACTTTGAATTTCTTTTAAATTGGAAAAGCACTGTTTACCTTGAAATTCTGTTGTAATGATTAACTATGTTCCCATCAAGTTTCTGATACATAGGTTAATAATGCATAATATCTCTTATTATCTAGTTTCATAAATTAACCAATTTTAAGCTGCTTATTTTCACACCAACACAAAATACACACAATATAACCATAGGTCAATGAGACAAATCAATGCCTGCTTAGGCAAGCACAGCCAAAGCGGTGACCTGGATTTGATCCCCTGTACCATATGCCAAAATACCCAACACCCCAAATGAAGGAAGGAAATGTTTACTTAGCTCACAGTTACTGGACGTTTCTGTCCATATTCAGCAGGCTCCAAGGCAGAGGGGCACACGGCAAAGAGCATCAGTATATGGCAGTGGAATAGCAATAATGCCACAAAGAGAGAAAGTCTGTCTCTCTTACATTCATGCTATCCGCCTCAGGGTGGGGTGTAGTACTAACACCCATAATCCCAGCAGTACTAAGACCCATAATCCCAGCCTTGGATCACACATAATCCCAGTGGATCATGAGTTAATCACAAATGCTAGAAGTCCCCACCCCATGACTGCATGAGGCTTTGGGGGGACAACTAGACACAAACCGTAACAGCCATGTTACAATGGTCACAAAATTCATGTTTCATGTTGACAAAGCAGATATAAGGATGCTGCATTTAGAACCATCTTCTATTTGAATTTTGAAGATGAAGTAGTCATCCTAAATACTCATTAACACTAACTGACTGTATATAATACACTACAGCAATCAGGTTTAAAAATAGGAAATATCAGGTTTTAAAATGCAGAACATGTCTTCAAAACAATGTTAGATAATAACTCTGATGATTGATTGTTAAGTGGAAGAGAAAATATTTATCATAAGAACTTTGAAGTTTGGCAAATCCACAGATAACATTTAATTAGACCAATAATGTAAAAAAAAAAAAAAAAAAAAAGGATAGACCAAAGTCTTTGTAATCATGGACACAATTTGAAAACACCATGGAAGACAAGATTAAAAACTACCTCTCAATGGATCCTGCAGCTTACCTTAGGTAGCAGTAAAGTTAATGGTGTTTCACAAATGACATAATATTTGTCAAAGATAAAGCCACACTGATGAAGGAGGGCGTAGGCAGATCTGGTGATGACTGCTGCAGCAGGGACAAAAGTCCAAGGCAAGCTAAATTCAATTTCAATTTGTGCACAGCTCACAGGATGCCTCAAGGACAGGATGACTAAAAACTGTAAGTAGATAAAGGTTAGGGCAGTCAGAGAAGTGAAATATAAAAGGTCAGGTGGGTGAAAGCCAAAACCATAAGGCCATTTGTGTCTACGAACTGCAATTTATCTAAGTATTAAAAAAATTCTAAGATGAATTATTAAATTTTACAAAGTGTGTTTGAACAAGACAAGGACTTTAAAACCAGGAATTATGGGTTATGCTTATGGCTACAGTAAAAATATTATATACAAAATCGACCTGAAAGCAGTGGCTTGCATATCTGTGCTGTGGATTTCTGCTGATCTACAGAAAAGAGCAGCTGGTACTTAATTTATTTTGTCTCCTTTTATCACTTTTTAAACCTTTTTTCTTAATTTCTTATGTATTTCTTCTTTTTTGCTTTCTTTCTTTTAATTTCGTATGCACATATCTGATAATATCAACAACCAATTTGAGCACAACACTATGCAATGCCATACAAACCTGTGTGCCTACAGCTGATATTTGCTTTTGAAGGAGTTAAATACGTACTATCTCAAAATGTATCTAATTCATAGGCACTATTTCAAGCTGAGTTCTCTTAATGATTGCCCTTCAGAATGGTCATTTATCCTGCCTTTTGTGTACATGCACTAAGTCCTGTATTTGAACCAAGGAGGAGGGGTATTATTTCAGTAAAAATAACCTTCGTTACCAGGCATTTGTAACTTGAAAATCAATAAGCTAAAAGAAATGAACTTCTGTCTCCCCCTACTCCCATGTATCTCATAACATCCTAGAATTTACTATTTACAGTATCCATCTCTCCTGTCATTCCTTCACAAGTTTATTGCTTTGTGTCACAAAATCAATTCAAGCATTATACTCTGATCACTTCTTTAGATTTCATTCTCATGTGACAATATCCACCATATTCTACTTTTTATTTTTCTAATAAGCTCTTATATTAGTTGAATTACTAAATTCAGGCAAAGAGCTCACATTTGAACTAACGAAAAAGTAGAGGGAAGAGCTGTTTTTCCCCCCTGTACCTTATATGGGTATAGCCTGGTCAGCAAGTAGATGTACCTAAAGCTTGACTACTGCAACTGAGGCTTAGCTACTTGACTACAGCAGTATACTTTAGGCTAATTTATTAGTATTTTAACACATTAAACTGAAGTAGAGTTTGTTATGCATAGAGATTACTTTGGATCATATTTTATCACTCAAGGAGAGGTTTAGGAAGAAATTAATTCAATGTAGCTAGATTTCTAGTATTCTACAGAGGCTGAGAAACAAGAATGTTCTTTTGACAATTACATTTCCAAGGAATGACTCTTTGGGTTCTTGGGAAAGACATTCTTGGATTGTAAGAAAGGTGTATGCTCGGAGTCTCAAAATGGTGGCAGAAGCACTTCAATTTTTAGATGTGTTTCTTTATAATTGCATTAAGAAATGGAAAATAGAGGTCTGCCATTAGGCATTAACTGGAACAAATGATAAATTCTTTGGCGACCTTGAGATTTTTCAGACTGGAACTCAGGGGAAACGTGTAGTCTCACCATGTTTGGTCAAGAACCCCATCTTGTCACAGTTCTCTTAACCATGACTTGGTAGCATCCTATGAAGACAGACTAATGAAATCAAGCTCCAGTTTTGTTTTTTTATTTTTAATTTTTAAAAATCTTTTGTTCACTTACTTATTTGGTATGGTGTCTCTGTTATGGTTTGCTTCTAGTTGTCCACCCAAAGCATCATGCAGTGCTGGGCAGCTTCTGAAGTTTGTGCTTGATTCTTGATCCAATGCTGCTATTGCAGGTGTGAGTGCTACACATTGGGCCTGAGGTGGGTGATTTGCATTACATGTGAGGAGGGGAGAGAGGCTAGCTGGCTTCCTGGGCTGCTGTCACCCCCTTTGCTCTTTGTATTGTTGCTCTCAGCCGTGAGCCACTCTGCCTTGGAGCCAGCCGAATACAGACTGAAACTTCCACTAATTGTGATCTAAATAAACTTTTACTTCCTTCATTTAAAGTATTAGGTGTTTTGTCCCTGCAATGAGAGAACAGTAACTGAGACAGTCTCACTACACAGCTTGGACTCATAGTGATCCTCTTGTCTCAGTGTCCCCACTCCTGAAATCACAGGCATGCACCACCAGACCCAGTTTTGGTGCTTGGCTCAGAGCAGGGCCTGCATGACATGAGGTACAGGTGTTTGAACACAGATCTTTGCACTTGCCAGCAGACAGACCACCAAGCTAAACAAGACATTTAGACCCCAACCCCTCCAATTTTAAGTCATATGTGAAACTACATGTTTTATTGCATTTTTAGTACAATTCAATTTACCAAGTTTCCCATAATTAAAAGAAAGGAATAATAAAGAAGAATGGAGGTAACCACAGTAGAATAGAAATAATCTAACCATTCCTGAACAAAAAGAAAAGAGAAACACACTCATTCATCTGATTTGTGAGCACATTCTTATTTTGTGTGAATTTTTTGATGCTTGTAGAGCATAAAATAAAACAGCATAAACCCTATGTTCAAAGGCCTAACAGCCAAGCCTGTGGTTGAGTTTAAGTTACACTTTGAAGGAATGGACAGATGTCAATAATTAGCAAAAAGAAATAATGGTCATTAGAAGGAAATGATTGATCAAGTCAATGGAAAGTACAGTGTAATGCAGAACTCAGAGATGAAGAGTTTGCAAAGATAGTCCTTTATTATTAAGTGTTTTATAACTTATTAAACAAGCCTTTATAGTCAGCTATACTTGTCAACTAAATAATGTTGGTATTGACTCATAACAAGAGACATTTTTAACTAGTTTAGACACATTAAAATATTAAGTTATGAAGAATCCTAGAGCTTATTAATTCTAAGTTTGACTTTTAGGTAATTAAGTAGGAACAACCTAGACCACTGAAGCAGTGATAGACGAAGCCCACACAGATGCCCCAGGGTCATCACTCTCTCAAAGCTGCGCTTCCCTTTATTAACATATTTTACCTTAGGCCAGCGGAGAGAAATCCAGATGGAAATGCCAAAGCTCATGGAAATTCCCAACTTGGAGAAATGTGAGGCTGTGCATTGGCAGACAACTAGCCCAGAGTGGAAGTTACAGGAATACCCTAATCTCACATTAGACTTACCTGGTGTGTTTCCTGAATAGAGAAAACTATGTCTGTTAGTAGGATCTGTGAATCTGTAGATTGACAAAAGTTAAAATTGAAGATACAAACTGAAAAACCATTTGTTTGTATAACTTTTCTTTCTGGTTTTTTTTTTGTTGTTGTTGTTGTTGTTTTTTTGTTTTTTGTTTTTTGTTTTGGTGGAACTGGTGATTGAACTCAAGTGTTCACCCTTGTCAGAGTAGCATTTATTCCACTGAACCATCTCCCCAGCCCCATATTTGTTTGTAAAAAAGGTCTATAAAGTCATAAATTTAAAAAGAGTCCTTAAACTCTGCATCTGTTTTTCATTAAAACAACACTACAGATCAAGTTTTAACATATTATTTTAGGAGATAGGCAATTAAAAATATTAGCAAAATAGTTCTAGCTGTGGGATGGAAAATGTCATCAAAACAATTCAGCCACACCAATAATTGACACTTTTTTGAACAAATTAATTCACTGACTATTAAAAGAAAAGAAAGAGTAACACTCACAATAAAGTCATATCTTCAGGCTCACATAAATGGATTTTTTTTTTTTTTTTTGGCTGAACCAGGGATTGAACTCATGGCCTTGTGTTTCCCAGGCAAGTGCTTATTCTACTGAGCCATCCTTTTTTATTTTTCATAAATGGGTTTATTGATTAACAAAGCATGATATTTCATAGTACATTTCTACTTTTATGTTTTTAGTTTCTGGCCTACATTTTCAAACAAAGCAGGTTATAAATTCAATTCTGCAAGCATTTACTGAAACGATAATATTTCTCTAGTAATAGAGAAAGAAAAATTAAAATCATGGTCTCTGAGCATAACCTGTTTTTGTTTTATCAACTAAGTTGATCTAGTACACACCAATCTTGCTATTGGACAGTATTCAGGATAGTAATGAAAAAGAAAAATCCTAATTCTTAGAAGCCTACATTCTAACAGGTCTTAAATCTTATTTTTTTTAAATGTGTGCTACATCAGCACAAGAACGGGGGTGCTCTTACATAATAATGAATTAATAGAACAGCCTGAGTTAGACACCTTTCCTTCCTTAAAACACAAGTTGTTCAGCAATCTGTTCAGTGACATGTAACATGTATCCTCCGTAGAAGGGGGGCTGTCAGTTAGCCAGCATTATACAGTGTGAACAAATTCTCAACATTCACATACTTGCAGACCATAGAAAAACCTTTCTTTGCTTTGTTTTTGGAAACAACATGCTGCAATTTCCAATAGTATACGTAGCAATGGTGACAGATTTCCCTTCATATTTGTAGTTTCCCCTTAAAATATGTATACCTTTCAATCTTATCACTAGCAGAATGCTTAACATCCACTCCAATGGTCTAATTGACATAATGTTGCTTCATTGCTATCTAGAGTGCACTTCTTTCCATAGTCCCTTAATTCAGATTTCAGCATCAGTGTCTTCTAGAGCCAGTCATGATATCTTGGCAAGACTTTCAGTGAGAAAAAAATAACACTATTGGAAAAATATCATGGAAAATATTTGGCATTTAGTGAACTGTTGTATATTATTTTCCCCTTTCCTTAAAGTCTACCTGGGTGAAACTTAATTATCCTCTTAGACAGCACAATATATATAAGTCAAGACAACAGTCAAAAGAACATCAAGGAATAAGAAGTGCAAAAGGTACTTAAAAGATTAAATACTAAGAAGAGTATTAAAATGTGCTAAATAATAAATCCCTTCGAACTCTACACTACACAATAAATTATCATTGTGAGGGATTAGCATTGATTTTGTTCTTTTAGGCTTTCGTTTTGGTGGATTTTCACTCTTTGAGACTAGTGTAAAAATCTATTTTCTGCTGATTTCTCTTTTTCTCTGTTCCTGTGTGTGGTAAAGAGATTTGCAGTGTTCTTGCTCAGTGATTCCACTTTCATGCATCTTTAGTGGGTTCTCTGGTGGAGTACAAAAGAATGGTTGCTTCCCCATACTCTGTCTTTGGTTTTACACTACTCCAGAATTTCTCCTTTTGCTTCTTCTTGATGACAAACACGCACATGTTGTCTGAGTCCACTAATGTGACTTCTGTAATTAGAATATCTTCAGTTTAAAAAGCATAGTGTTCATTGCCTTTACTGGGAAGAGAAGTAGGAATTGTCTAAGAAACACAGACAATTTGAGGGAATTTTCACAAATGAACATCATATCATTTCATTGATAGGGTGGTGAGTTCATGGGTCAGTACATTTATCAAAATTTACAAACTGAGTGGGCTAGATAACTCAGTGGATTAGGAACCAGGATTCAATCCCTGGGGTGCCATGTAAGCTCTGCCCCTATAATCAGAGCTCTTGGGAGGCTGAAAGCAGAAGGATCACTACCAGTCCCATCTGTGTAATGAGACCCTGTAAATAATGAACTAAGTACATTTTTTAAGAAACCCAAAACCTTACAAACCTATAATGTTGTTATGGTTGGGGACTCCTGCTGAAGAAAAATGTGGAACTAAAAATAATTTGTGTTTACTACAATTCATGTAGAGACTAAAATGCACTGAAAAGGAGAGAAATTGTTCATAGAATAAAAATGTTGCATATTTGAAGAGTGAGATAGCTCAGTGGATTAAGCACCTACTTTAGCAATTATAGGGACTAGGGATATATTCCCAGTCTGCATGCTGTGCCAGCTCTACCCCCAGGCACTGAGCCAGTGAACGAGTTGGGGCATGATGGCACATTCCTGTATTCTCAGTGCTGGGGAAGCTGAAAACAGGAGGATCATTATTAGTCCTAGCTGTGTAGTGAGATCCTGTTCTAAATACATAAGGGAAAAAATATGCATTTGATTTAGTCACAAGCATGTTTTATACATGCACAGCATGCTCTTGTGCTAACACATCTTCTATTTTACCAAATGGTTTTGATCTAGCTGGTTGGATAAAGGAATGTCAGTACAGACCAGCAAACTTCCACCAAGTTTGTTTCCACAAAGTGAAATTTTATCTCATATTTTAAAATTATGAATACAAAAATCAGATGGACTCAGAATTACTCACAAAATTGATTCATACAATTTAAGCATGTCATAAATGGAGAGATAATAGGATTTGCTGGGACAATGCCTAGAATCCCATTATCCTCAGTTTTAGTTGGCCTTTATTTGCTACTAGCCAATGTCTAGAGCTGTAACTTGTTTTAGTTATTTTAGTAGGCAATACTATTTCTGATGGTACATGTCTAGATGTCCCCTCAGTGCCTCCTGCAGCCATGGGGTGAGCTTCTAGTTTTTGATTGATTCATGCTTCAATGCTGGAGTTATGGCTGTGAGTGCTACATTGCTATTGGGTATATAGTCTGCATACAAAATAAAGGAGAAAAGAGGTTTGCTGTCTGCTGCTCTTCTCCTTTTGCACTTGTAGCTCTTGCACTCTGCCTTGGAGCCAGCCAACAATGGACTGAAAACTCCACAAAATGTGAGCCAAATAAACCTTTCCTTCCTTAATTCTAGGCATCAGGTATTGTGTCTCTGTAACAAAAGAAAAGTAACCATGACACTGATAAAATACTTTTTTAAAGATTTATGTACATTGCTATAAATTGTCAATTTTTTCTCATATGAAGTAATTTAAGAGAAAAATCTGGATTGCTTAAGGCCTTGCCTTATATATGTTAAGGAAAGCAATATAACTGTGAGCAGTTGTTGAATAGCAACAGTAAGTAGTAGCATCTGAGTATTGGACTGGTTCCCCAGAAGCAGATACTAAGATGAGGAATAATTTGCAAATGATTCATTAAGGAAGAAATCCTGGGGGAGGGATGGCTAAAGAAGTAGAGGCAGGTCAAAGAAAAGGGAGACGTCAATACAATGTGTGATCACAAGTGTAAGTCCCATGACGGGTAGGCTCCTACTTGATCCAGTCAATATGCCAGAAGGTAAGGTACATCTCATCATTATTCCAAGCAGAGGCAAGGAAGCTAGGCTTGCAAATAGGCCCAATAGCCCTTTTCAAACAATACTCTAGGGGAAGAGCATGGCGTAGTAAATTTCCAGATGTGTGTGCTCCCTGAACCTGGTGACAATTAGCTCCAGTGGACCCACCATAGTCTCAGAAGAGGAGCCTCAGGAATCACCCCAAGCACATTACAGGGCTTATGTCCAGCCCTCACAGAAAGGATGAGAAATCATCTGAGAAAGATGAATGAAGCAATCCTCTATAATGGGAGAATAGAGTGGTAACTTGGTTCATGGACTTAATTTTTTCCAAGTTTCTTGTTGCAAAACTGAATTGGACAAGAAGTGAACCAAATTCAATGCTTAGGTTAGATTTTGCCCTTACATAGAAATTTGATTTGATTCTCACAGATTTTGGGTTGTGACCTCATGGCAAGAATTAAGTTCATGAACCAAGGCATCACTGCCTTATTAAGGAAAAGCCTTGGAAAAGTGATGACCATGATGAAGTACATTTATCAATTTGTAACTTCTCTTTTGTTGTGAAACTCACCCCTTCAAAACACTATATATTCTGTTTTCATGCTTTTTGTTAACTGAGAAATATTCTGTCATGCACATTAATTTATTTACTCATTCATTCGAGGAACATTTCTATGTAGCATTTTATTTTCTTTTAAAACTATTGAATTACTTGTTTTTTACTCTGTATTGTGCTGCTGCATTTCATGGGCTGGGTAATTTATGATGCTGTAAATTTATTTCTCACCATTCTGAGGAATGGAAAGCCTAAGATCATGGGGCTGACATACGGGAAGGATATTCTTGCAACATAATTCCACTGCAGAAAGAGGAAAGGCAAAAGAGGGAAGGGAGAAGAGAAATGTGTGTGGGAGGCCTACCTCATCTTTTTAGTAAGTTAAATCTCCCACCATAGCAATAATAATTCACTCCAGAAGGCAAAGTCATTGTGACTTAATCAGCTCTCAAAGTGTCTGCCTGTTAATAGTGTTACAAAGACAGTGAAATATCAACATAAAGAGCTATGGTTGTAGCTCGGTGATAAAGCACTTGCCTAACTTTACAAAGTCCTCAGATATATTCCCCTAAGCCACACAAAAATAAACACATGACAGATTTCAACTGGAATTTGGAAAGGAACTAATATTCCAAGCATAGCACATTTATTGAAAAATTTCACATATCTCCACACATAAAGAAAATTTCTAACATATGGACTAACAGATGATGGATAATATAAATTTTTATGTTTGTTGATTTTATCAAATTGTGCACCATAAATATTGTACTAACGATGTTAACCTCCATAATCTTTGAATGAGAATAACTACTTACCAATACCTCACTAGGGTTCACCAGTGTAAGTAAACCATCAATTTATACACCTTCTGCTTGTTTGAAAGTTGAAAAACATTACCTTGCTGATTTAATTTATACTCATTGATGGACCAGCCAGACATTTTTGTCTTTATTTGTTGGGCATTTGTACATTTTCTTTTTAAAGCTTCTTTATGTCCTTTAATCACTGCCTATGATTTTACAATCATTCATTGACTTGGTGCCTAATTCTACCCTTGATTTTTCTCAACTCTTCTGAATTCTCTAGAAATAATCTTAATTTCTGTCACTTCATGACATTCTTAATTAATGGGAGGGCTAGTGCCTACACACAACATTTATAGTTCAATATTTTTCTGTATATTTTTATATCTGGATTTCTAAGGTTAGTATGTTATTCACTTGATAAACAAATTAATGTATGGGTAATTATCATCTTTAATACTCATCTTTCTTATCAGTAGAAAACTAGATCTTTACATTTTGTATTTTGTATTTTGTAATTTACAACTCTCAATGTAGTTTTAAATTGTATTCATAGCTATCCTATTTGTCATTAAATGTGTACCAGAGTATTATCTCTTGCTTTGGCTGAGTGAGAAATTTTCTTTCAGAAATCATCTGATATTTATTAATACTAACAGTTTACGGTTTTGACGCTTAGTAATCTGCTACCTTACCAATTTCTGATTTTAAAATATTTAATTTATATTTCCTAAGTTACTACCTTACAAATATTAACTTTTCCTCTTCTGTGAATTTTAATAGTGTTTGATGATTAAAAAAATATTTTCAGTTTGCCTTCTAAATTTATTTTCTCTTTATTTTTAATTTATGGATGTAAAGAACACTTCTTACATTTTGGTAATTTTTTCCAAACGATTTTATTTTGTAACTAACAAAGCAAATAATATCAGTCTTCAATCTGATGTAATTATTTTACCAATATAAAAAAGAAATGAGGCAGGTGCTGGCAAATCAGGCCCAGGATGTAGAGCGGCTGTGCCTGATGGCACGCCTGATGCGAGCTCAGGTGGGTTAGAGAGTAGGGGGGCGGTAGTTGGAGGTGATGGGAGAAGGAGGCGCCCCACCCAAGCAGGACACACAGCGCAAGTTCCAGGAGGGTGAACGAGTACTGTGCCTTGTTGGCCCTCTTCTTTATGAAACACAGTGTGTACAGGTTGCCATAAAGGAAAAACAAGTAAAATGCTTTATACACTACAATGGTTGGAATAAAAATTGGGATGAGTGCGTTCCAAAGGCAAAGTGCTCAGGTATGTGGACACCAATCTGCAGAAACAGCATGAATTTCAGAAGGCCAATCAGAGGGAGAGATGAGAGGGGCCGCTCCAGGAAAGAAGCCATCTGGTCTGCAGCAGGAAAATGTTGAAGTGAACACTAAAAAGAAGCTGGAGCAAAGCCACGCTATGGGCTGGTCTGTGATGCCATCAAATACTCATCTTCAGAAGGTCACACCTTTCAAAATTGAAATAGGAGCAACAGTCATGTCTCCAGTGTAGACAAAATTCTCAGTTTACAGAGAAAATGGATTCAGAGTCTCATTTAGATTTTCAATCTTAACTTTTCAGGCAGAAACTTAAACGTGTAACTTAAACACTGTACTTCTGAAGGAACTGAGTTTTTTGTTTTGTTTTGTTTTTTGTTTTCCTAGAGGATCTATTCCTTAAAATTGGGGTATTTAGGAATACGAGAAATATTATGCAAAAGCATCCACCTTAACTTCACTATGGAAGTTATTTCCTGTTCTTATGAGCCAAATGGTGTTATAGGGAGAGTCAAATACCTCAGTGGATTAAAGCACCTACAAGCAGGCACAGGGGTTGAGGATTCCATCCCTGCTTGTCCAGCGGCCCCGCCCTCGGGGTACGCAGAGATGGGAATGAGACTGAGCATGGTGGTTCGTGTCTGTAACCTCAGCTACCGGGAGGCTGTAAACAGGAGAATCACTACGAGTCCATGTAAGTAGTGAGACCCTGAACACCTTGTAGACCCTTCCTTGAATACAGGGGAGGAAATGGTGCTATATAATTATGGTATATGATGGTATCGTGATAAAAAATCCCTCGTTTATGCTGTAAGCCCAGAGCACTTATCCTTGGAGTGCTCACAGATTAATCAGCAGAGGCAAAGGCCTCTGACCAGGAGCGGTTGCCACCCCTCAGGCAACGCGGTCCCTGAGTACAAGCTCTAATGCCTGTGCGCCCTTTTCCCTTGAAGGCACTCCCAGACTGCAATGTGACTCACGGCAGGAACTGCTCCAGTTCACCTAACATGAAAACAATATAGCTTGACACAAGTGAAATGGGTAGCAGGAAATGTGCAGAAATGGCTAGTTCAGCAGTTGAAAAGCAGCAGATTGTCCAGTTAATACACCAGGTGCTGGGAGCATTCCACAGCTGCCTAAAATGAATATGTATTAAACTTGACCTTACACATGGTCCTAAGATAGTGCTATCTGTGGCTACTTATATTTCTATTTCTTCTCTCTGGGCAATAATGATTAAATGGGAGACATTGCCAGAAATTTGTGTTACCAGGCAGCTGAAACACAAATGTTGTATTAGAGAACAAACAATGGGTTTGGCTGTTAGTAGCATCAGTTTGACTAAAATGTTGGAGAAGGATTAAGGGGCCCAGCAAGCAGATGCAGGGACCAGGGATTTGATCTGCGGGCCTGTTGTGTAGGCCCCGCCCCCAGGGCATGCTGAGACAGCAATTGAGACTGGGCTTGGTGGCATACACCTGTAATCCCAGCATGTGGGATGCTGTAAACAGGCGGATCACTACAAATCCAATCTAGCAGTGAGACATTGAACACCCTGCAGACCCTTCCCTAAAATACAGGGGGAAAAAATGAATTATATACATAAATAAAGAAAATCTTGGAGAGTTGTGTAGGCCACTGAGGCCACAAAGCCCTGGAATCTCTGCATTAGGGACTGGCTCGGGAACATGTTTGTTGAAAAGTCAAATACAAAAGCATGGTAAATATCGCATAACAAAATAACCATTCTTACCATTGACTGCAAAAGTGCAGATTAAAACCAATTGTATGGCCTAATTTAGCTCCTAAATGGACATTTTTTTTTTCTTCACAAGGATCTGGAAGACTTCCTGGTATAAGTATTTGATGAATGGCAACAAAAATAGCAACACTCAAATCATGTCAGATGCTAGACACTGATTTGATGCTTTAAGCTTAATTAACTAAGAAAAGTCTTCTGGAAATGATAGGAAAAAAAATTAAAATGATCTTCACTCTGATCCAGTAACCCTTCCCTGGAAATTTATTTAAAGCACCAAAAGACCTTTGTGTATAAAATTTAATCTTTAAACAACTCAATCTTAGCTGTACCCATTAGAGAAAAAAGCACATTAAAAACTTATATATCTAACTCCAAGGAGCGCTCATCAACTAGACAAACTATTACACAGAGAGAAAAAGATTATAAGCATTACAGAAAACCAGAGAACTTGTATTACTTCATCTTAATTGTATGCAATATTTGTGCATTAGAACAAAGTGAAGTGAATATGTAAAATGAAAATTTAATTAGCATACTTAGGCATATTGGTAAAATTATTTTTAATTATTATTATTTTTTTTTGTGGAACCAGGGATTGAACTCAGGCCCTGGCACTTGGCAGGCAAGCGCTTATTCTACTGAGCCATCTCCCTAGCCCAATTATTTTTAATTTTAAGTAAAATAATATTTTAACTTTTAAATAAATAATAATATCCCTAACACTGCCTTCCAAGTAAATGATTTATTTGTCTACTTAAATTGATAGTCTGTTGATTTCACTCTTTATGCACCATGCTGAAATTTTTTAATTTTCCTTTTCCTGGGTTTGGTAAATGAAAAAAGAAAACAAATTTTGTTTATGATATTGTTATTAGTGAACCATGTTTGCAAAAACAGCAGGACCCTTCTTACAGTTAAAAGCTGAAACCATAGAAAGGAGAACTATAACTTTTTATCTGTCAAACATGAGTTACAATGATTCTTAAATTAGCTACACTTACCCATAGTCCTAGTAAGTTCTGCAAGCCTCTTATAGGTCTACACACACACACACACACACACACACACACACACAAATGCATACATGTATACACATACACACACAAACACACACTGAAAAATATATCATCCACCCTGAAAGTTCATTTTGCTTCACTGCCAGTGAGTTTGCTTAGACATACATGAAGTTGTTCACAAGGACCCAGAAGTTATGTGACCTTTCCACATTGCCCAGCATTCTAGGCAAAGACCACAGTCGTGAGAAGATCATGAAGACACCGGCCTCAGACCTGTGACTTCATAAAGTCTACTTTGACAATAGCATGCATATGGTTGGCTTTTCATGTGATGATATTATAGGCAGTTCAGTTAGCTAGAAAAATTGTAGTCAGACAGGGTCAGGCTCTCAAAAGAATAATACAGGAGACAAGATGTCAGCAACTCTGAGAGTGAAGGAGGCTCCTACTATGAACCAGACCTAAAGGCCAAACAAATGCTAAAAGAGTAGCACCTGGGATTGATATGCTAAATAGGTAACGACCACCTGGAAAGACCCAAGTGAGTCACTACCCAACTCCCAATGAGAAAAGACCCTGTCCCATATTCATGCCCGCTTACTATGTGACTCACTTCCCCATTTGGTCCTGGGCCTAATCAATTTTGCCAGAGCAATAGTGCTTGTAATTCCATTGGTTGACCATAGTTTTGTCCCACCCTGTATCCACCTAAGCAAGTTCCCAGTCTCTCCACCTTAGACCCACATGGTTTTAGACTATAGAAGTCCCTGGAAGAGACAGCTTCCTGGGCAACCCTCTCAGCACCCCCTTTTGTCTTTCTCCGATAGGAACTTTTCTTTCAAATAAAGTTTTACCCTCAGCCTCCATTTGTTCCTAAAATTCATTCTTTGGTTTTAGAGAACATGAACTCATGCAGGTCAGGTTGGGAGTTTTACTTCCCTGTATCAGTGACACTGTGAAAGTTAACTTTGGAGGGATAAAATATCTCTCCTGATCAGATGAAGTGTTTGAAAAAAAAAAGGTAAATTAAGGAAAAGCCGAAACTAGAATACTTTTACAACACTGAGCAGTGAAAAACTGAAATGTCGTGAAGGTCAGAGATAAGAATTATAGTGTCTGAAATCTTTGAATAGTAATATACAATTTTTGTACAAATTTGTACATGAAAAGTCAAGTAACTTTCTGGATTCAAAGCATGTAAATGGCAAATGTTTTCAATAAAATGAAGAATTTAGTAAGTGATCTGAAGTTGTTTTTAATCAATATTGATATGATATAACCAAGTATAAAAGGCTTACTATAATTTTTAAAATTTAGCCTTTTCTAATTTACAGATACTGACATGAGAGCATATGACTTAAATGTCATAATTTTCCTCTGAATAATCTAAACAACTATAAAATAGCTCATACTATAAGCAAGAAAATAATACAAAGTAGTATGCTTAGAAGTGAGGAGGCACTATGGAAACCATCCCTGAATTGAGGCCCAAAAATTAGTCTTCCCTGGAAAGTATTTCCTTTCTTACTAATCCACATAAACACTCAGCTCAAATTCATAACCTATTCTTGAAACTCTTGGGATTGGAGAGTGCTCATGGTCTCCGTTCCAGGATGGAAAGTCTGAGCTGAGGAACAGAAGGCTTATCAACAAAAGCAGCATGACCCACGCATGCCTGCGGCATGGCTCTGTGGCTTTGGTCATGTGCTAAAACTAAAAAGAGGAAGGGAACTCAGTGGTGGCCTCAGGCCCCCTCTAAGCAAATCCTAGTCATCATGTAATGCCACTCTGTGCCACGATTCTTTTGAGTCACTGGAATAAACAGATTACTGAAAACAAAGTGGTACTTCTTATTCTCCATCAATAAAATAAAATAATAAAATAAAAATGTTACCACTACCAGAAGTCCTCCTTCATGGCCAGCTGTCTCCTAGGTCTGTGTGTGGGATTTTTCTGCTTATTTCAAGGTGTTCAGTCTCCAACAGATCTTACTATTGCAGAGTTTGAGATACTCAGAGGAGACTGAATAGGGACATAAACATTTTTTTTTTCTCTAAGAATAAGCTCCTAAACATTTTTTTTTTCTTTTGTAGGTACCAGAGATCAAACTCTGAACCATATGCTTGCCAGGAGGCACAACTGCCCCTGAGCTACTCCCCTAATTTTTTTTTCTTTCACAGGAAGCAACAAGAATAAAGTAAGTTTTCTCTGTGTTATTTTGGGATTTGTTTTCATTCAAATGATTTCCTTTTATTTATTTTCCATTTTACCCTTACAGATAATCTCTTTAATTTTTTAATTTTATATAATTATAGAATAACTTATATGAGAGTCCCATGTGTATCACAACTTCCTTTTGAAACAAAGCTAATCATAAAAGTATATACCACAGCTGCACCAATCACTTTTAATGGTAATGATAAAGTATATGTAAATTCTTAAACAGGGATTTCAAGGTCTGCTCCCAAAGATCAGATACCACAAGACCAGATGCCTTAAGAATGCTTATGAAGTCCACAAAAGTAGTACTGGTTGTATATACTTTTATCATAATTCTTGTGATTCATAGTAATAAAAAAAATGCAGGCTTAAAAACTCCAAATAATTTATTAATTTATGCAACCAGAGTCCAGTGAAGAAAAACTTTGTATATCATTGGGTCAGAGGCTTTACCCTACATCCTGGTATTGCCTAGAGGCCTTACATAATTCTCCATTTGCCATCTTAGCCCTTTTGATATTGAGACAGGTTCTTGGTAAGTTACCCAGGATGTCCTTGAAGTTCAAATTCTCCTTTTCCTGTCTCCCAAGTACTGCATGCTGTTCCTGGTTCTGCACGCCGCTACTTCAGTGGAGGAATAGAGCACTTATTGATATATTCTATCCCAGTGATATCAAAGGCCAGACAGGATATGATGATGCTGAAACTGGTCTCAAAAAAAGTTTGACGTTCAACTTCAACTGCTTCCTTCTTCATGACATGCGTACTTCTAGACTACGTCCTGGAAGCCACCTGAGGATCGGTGCATGAATGAATTGCTTAGCTATCCAAGAAAGCTTTATTGTCCTAGTTATACCTAAGATTTCTCTGACTGCCCTCAAAAGTCAGTGATCACCTGCAGAGTTGGAAAGAACATCTTGGCCCTTGGAACACACTGTAGCTACACAACAAGGAAGGACAGAAGGATGTTGGGGCAGCAAACAGCTTTTGTTATAGCTCAGCAGCCATGGAAGAATGGAAGTCCGCTGAAGAAGGGTATTTGGTAAAACACAAACCTGCTATGAGCATAAAATATTCTATTAGTATTAGCAGATGAGAACTGAAATAACTCATCCAAGATCTTGCACTACTTTTCCTTTAAAAGTGAATTATAGTGAGAAAATAAAGTATGATAAACATGAGGCATTTATAAAAAAAATTTGTACATTTTACACCATAATGTTATGTAAAATAAAGCAAACACGCAAGAATAGGTACCACATGATTCATCTTATGTGAAAAGCCCAAAATACAAATAAAGTTTTGGGCAAAATAAAAGATAGTAGGAAACAAGGAGACACGTCTTCTGCAAAAGAAGAGAACAAGAGATGGAGAGAAAGGAGGCAAGCAGGAGGGGATGAACAAGAAAAGGATTAAGATGTGCTATGAACAGGTACCAATACTCCATGATCAGTGTAACCTTCAGGTACTGCAAATATGTCCCAATAAAATTAAAAATTAAGTTCTATGAACTGAATGTTATACA
The DNA here is from genome assembly GCA_004027165.1 of Ctenomys sociabilis. NCBI lineage: Eukaryota > Metazoa > Chordata > Mammalia > Rodentia > Ctenomyidae > Ctenomys > Ctenomys sociabilis. The sequence continues at coordinate 38,134 of PVKA01005594.1, read as the reverse complement.
ACATATTTTCTATTACTCTTTCCTGCTGCTTGTCAAATTATTCAAATTTAAATCTTTCATGTGTTAATGAGTGAATCATCTAAATCTCAAAGAGCTCTGAAATTTTTCATGGGAATATTTAACTAATTTGGAAGAGACCTGATGAAGCTATGAGTCCTCCATACTGCCTAACAGCCTCCAAAAATCCACTTTAAGGGAATATAAAATAATTGACATAATGTACTTTTTAGGAAAACATAACTCCAAGACATCTCAGTTAGTTCTTGCTTGTAAAAGAACCACCAATTCAACCCTTTTACATAGAAAATGCAGAACTCTGGAAGACTGTGGGTCAGATATTTTTATAGATGCAAGTGCTAAAAAGAGTGGGCTGAAATGATGTATGTAGAAGAAATAGTCCACAGAACATTAAGCGTGTATAATTCGAAGCAGTTGTGTATACCAGACTTGGAAACCAGTGTGGAGAGATTGGGGGTCACTGCCAATTAGGCAAAAATGTTCATAGTTTTTCATCTAGAAAAAAAAAAAAGACGTGGGAGTGACTCAGTGAGCCTGGATCCTTATTTCTTTCTAATGATATTAGTTAGGCATACTTAAGTTTCTTGTTTTGCTCAGATGCTCACTTAGTTTGAACTCAGCAAAACTCTAGAAATTTGTACCATAAAAGCATATCTAAGACTTCAAACGCTGGTACACTATGGAATGATCTAAATAGAAATAAGGTTAACAACATTAACATAGCAGCTTGACCCTCTGTTGCCACTTTCTATAGAATGTCATCCAAGACCTCTCCAGATTCGGCGAGAAATGTCCCATCTGTACCAGTCTCCTTGGTCTCACACCATCACATCTCTTACTGGAAATCCACATTAAAAATGGACCTCCTTGCCAACACAGCCATGGGGGATGCTTGTAGAAAATAGTACCTTTTATAAACCCCAGGTTTATAAAGCAGAAAGATTCCCAAAGGCAAGATGCAAAACAATGCATTCGGCTAGGTACAATTAAAAACCCAAGGTCCGGACTTTGAAACAGACTTGGGTTTAAAATAGTACCTTGCCATTGATTAATTGCTTAAGATCTGGCAAATTGCATAATCCTCTAAACCTTTGATATGTTATCTACAAAATGTAAAATGGATATTGATTAAACAATGTTACTATCAAAATGCTTAGCACAGTGCCTAGCACTTAGCAAATACTGACAAATAGTATTGTGTACTAGGAAAGGTGTGGGGAGGCAGAATGTTCCTTCCACTGTAGGGCTGGACCAAAGATAAGCTATTCTACTTGCTTCTTCGTTGTCTCTTATCAGATATAACTTAAATCATCTCATGTCTAAGAATCTTTTGAGACATGTACAGCTTTCAGACATCCTTGACTATATTATGGTTTCTGTTTAAGCTACTCATTACATGTACAGTTTTCAATTTTTGAAAACCACAGAAAGGTAGAGGTCATTTGAACAGTCTGTGACAAACTACCAAGGAGTAAAGACCATCATAACACATTAGCTTTGAACTTGACTACCTAGATTTGAGTCAGGAGAATAGGTTGTGGCAAAACTGGCTAGGTTAGTAGGTGTGACCTATTGATTTCAAAACTCCCAGGACATGTGCACAGGATGGATGCCAAAGCTTTACAAGGATAACCTAGACCTGACATCAGGCTGAAGAATGAGTGGCACAAAATGATGGTCCCCACAGTGTCTTAGCCATTGTGTTATTTCTTGCATGATGGCTGCTCTCACACTGTAGGGTGTACTCATTTTCCTACATTTACTTGGCCTAAATTTACCCTTCAAGAGCCTTTTCTTTTCCTACTTCCGATAAATTTTTGCTATCATTTTGTGTGGCTTCACCAACTCTTTGCTCAAGACAAAGAGAACCTAGAAACTACCTCTAGAAGGAGGTTTCAGCACCTGGAATGTAGTAACAGGCTTACACCTTAGCCATGCTCCTTATCATCTGTGTAACACTGAACAGATTGCTTAAACTTCTTTGTCTGTGGCTTCAGTCACAATTTCAATAAAATAAAAAATAATGTTCTCTAGGTACATTTAGAATATGTATTTAGCTCATATTTCTTGATATGTAATAAACATCATAACATGTAATCACTTTTAGTAGCTACTTTTAGTAATAGGATTACCTGTGATAATAATATCCAAAATGACATAGCACCCTCAGTTATATTTAGTAAAGTGTAAGAACTTTTTTAAAAATGCTATCAATGTGTTGATGTGTTTGTAAAAATACATTCTTGCTCATAATTTTATCCCGTCATCCAAGGTGAAAAATCAAAATAAAAGACTTCATCCCAGCACAGAGGACAGGACACCAAGTCACTGCCCACTATACTTCTTTGAAAACCTGAGCATCAGGGCAAGCAGCAGAGATTTTCCCATGATGCCTTGGCAATCTACATCCTGCAGTTCCATAAGACCTTGCTAAAAACCAAGGCCAATTCAAACTGCCTGCTACATGAGTGTGATAATTCTCCTGTATGGATCAAATTAGAATTTGTAGGAACTTAATAAGTTTTGTTTCACCAACTGACTAGAAAAGTTTTCTCTCCAGTCTTTCTGTAGAGAAAACATTCTAGTGAAAATTCCATTTAGACAACAAAGTGATATTATTTGGTACTATATTGCATAACACTGATTAAATCAGCACAAAAATCATAAGAAAGAACAAGCATGAAACTGACAATTTGAGTAACAAATCCAATGAAAGCTCAAGTTTTATCTGATTGGGATATTAAAGATAAAGTGAGATTCTGGAATGCCCCATTCAAAATTAGTTTTCTATGGGTGCTGCTTGTTTTCCTGGTGATAATAATGTAATTTGGTTTTAGAATATGTGGTACACACCATGGTGCAAGAGGTCAAACTAAGCTTCAAGTTTGTTTTGAAAGGACTCAAGACAGGTTCTGGATGAGTATCTCAATAATATCTTATTTTTGAAATCACTTTAAGGATGGGTCCAAAAAATAATGGATACCCTTCTTGAAAAAATTCTACTCAATGAACTCAAATTATCTTAAAAATATATTTAATTCTTGGAAGAGGTCTTTTTAAAAATCTATGTCAACCATTTGGGAACTCTAAACAAGACCATATTGAGGTTAAATGAATGTATATGTGTATACTTGAAGAGTTGAAACTGACCAATAAAATAATTAAAATATTTTGGCAGCTTGATTCTAATTCAGCTAATGTTAAACTTGCAAAAAGTAGATTTTGTTAGTCCTAGGCCATTATAAATCAGCCAAATGTCTGTTTCACATAACCCTTTCTGAACTAAAATGATTTTTTTCTTAGAATTAGGCAAAATATACTTCCCTTCTATGCCTTCAATATTTCAATGGCAATAGGAGATATTAAAGTGTATCCAATAACATAGTCTTCTAGTTTTTTCCTTTATGTTTCCATTAGTTTTCCTTTCTGTTTCCCATGAAATCTAAGAGACTGAAGAAAACACTCACAGAATTTGTTTTTCTTGCCTAAGGCTCTCTCTACCTTCCTTGGAATTTCTTGGTTCTGCTTATGTTTTCCTTTCCCACTTTCATTGAACTCTTAAGTTAAATCAATAAAAAAGTATCCTTCCCCCAAACATCCACTGATTTCAGAATCCTCCACTGCCATGTTTTTATTTCCGCAGTGGCCAATTATCATGTTTACATGGTCCTACAGTAGTGGCAAATACTTGGCTTGCATGCTAATGTGTCTGTGTACTTTTAAAACAACAGATGTCAATGTAGAGGGTTTGTTTTGCTTTGTTTTTCCTAAACTCAGACAGCAGTATCCAGGTTTCAGTGCAGAGTTGGTACTTTACAATAAATAAGTTGGTTTTGAGTTGCAGTTTGGCACTTGGTCTCTAAAAGTATCACAATCCCTGACCTAGGGTATCCCACTCACAAATAAGAAACCATCCAGAATTAGAAACTGTACCAAGGAAGTATAGCCACCCTGTGTTGCCTCTGTTATTTTCTCATTCTCTGAAATACTTATTAAAGAAAGAACTCATTCAGCTAAACAACTCTGGTTAATATAATTTGACTGACAAAGTTATTATTGCATTATGAATTCCAAGCTACAAGCTTCATTCTCACATTTCATTTTTGTTAACACTGAAAATATTAAGTTCAATAGATGATAGATAGATGATAGATAGATGATAGATAGATAGATATTCATAGAAGCAATGTATCTTAATAGGAGGAAAAAAATGAAAGCTTGTTTTCTAAGAAGGAATAGTTCATTAGCCAGGCATTGTGGTTCATGTTTGTAATCACAGTTACAGAAGAGGTTGAGTGTTACAGTCAATATTTGCAAGAGAAACAGATTTAATGTAGGGAACAGAAATTCATGAGATTAGATGACAATGCCTGCCCACAGAATCAAAGGTAGAAGAGTATAAGAGATCTATCCATATACTAGAGAGCCAAAGGGTCCAGGTGAAGGCCTGGAGCCTATGCCAATGTCCTGTTCAATTCCAGCCAAAAGCAGAGAACTCAAGGAAGTGACTTATGCAAGTCTACCAGGAGGCTGAGGATCCTGTGATGGAAGACTTAATGGTCTGGAAAGTCCAAGGGCCAGAGCTAGAGGCAAGATATCTGTGCTTGTAGGCTAAAAGGCCGGAGCTAGAAGCTGAAGAATCTCCACCAAAAGCCAAGAGATGAGGTCCAAGGTGAGGACTAGAGCTCCTCCAAAGGCACCAGCAATCATTTTGTCAAAGGAGAAAACTGGAGCTTAGTTCATGATAAGAGACAAAGCCCCTCTGAAGAAAGCCAGCTGGAAAGTGATCCAATATAGTCCAGTAGCCTATAATAGTGGTGGATAACCACTATTTTTGGATTATTTTGCTAAATTCACGCCCCTACAATATTTGAATGGCAATGGAATACCCATCTCTGACAAAAGCAAACAAAAAAGGGGGATGTAAGTGAAGGACCATTTTGTAGCGGAAAAGAAATTATATATATTATATATATATATATATAATATATATATATTAGGATAGATATACAGTTACTTTCTCTTAATTCAGTGAGAAAAAATATTTGTACTAATAGTGTTTAGACAAGATATCATATCTACATCTTGTACTCTGAATAAATACTTTGAAGACAACAATATGCATTGTATTGATTATTGCAACTGCCCTACTGACCTGTTTTAAAATTGTCTCAATGCTATTTCTTTCTCAATAAAATTAATATAAAAAAAAGAAAAGAAAACCAGTTGGAACGAAGCTCTTTCAAAGAAAATATACTTTCTGTACTGTTTAGACAACAAATCTCCTTAAAGTGGGTCTTCCATGCCCAGGGAACCATGTTGACTCAATCAAGCTGGACATTTCCACTCAAATCGACAATTAATCAAATAACCACCCCACGGAGCAAGGTGCACCTCAAGTTTAGGCACGAAGGCTAACTTAGGGATACTCTGCCTCAAAATTTTGACTATTTCAATACCCAGAACAGCAAAAAAAGAAAAAAAAAATTGAATACATATTAAAGAATAATCAAGATTTAGTTCAGTGGAAGAAGGTTTTCCGCACACTTGAGGTCCTGGACTTAATCCTAAGTACCAAAAATTAAAACCCTAAATTACAAAACATAATTTTATGAAATGTATATTATATATCTTATTTATATATACAGTAATATAAAAATAGGGATGCATTTATTAAAATAATATCTATATGTAATGATTTAGAAAATACTAAAATTGAGAATTAAATTTTCACTAATACATTTATATATGAAAGAAATCTTATAGGAATAAACAATAGGTTACTTTATGGGACTGCAGATTTTTTTTTCTCATTTGTAAGCATTCTTTATTATCTGACTATAAATAATAGAATGAATAAGGAAAAGCACAGCTTTTTTATATTTATGTACCAGATATATTCCAGCGGTGGATAATCTCACAAACACTGATACATCACATAGTTTTGAATAAGTAGAATGGATTTGGTTATTCGTTTCGCATTAACAGCTGGTAATCAAGCCTGACATGGAAATTCTTGCATTCAACATTTGTTGATCCTACTCCAGGCTATCATGACCCAGAGGATTTCCAAACCTGGGTAGAATTTCTTGTTAAATTTCAACTAGAGACAAACTTTTTTTTTATTGTATAAGTTAGCGCTTACAACATGCAGTGCAGAAGGAAAAAATATTACTGTTTTTCTCAATCTGATTTTTAGAGAGTGATAAATTGTGCAGTCACAAGACGTCCTACTCACTATCTGATCCTTCCATGTGAAAACATACAGTAGCTACACTTTTTAATTGGTTCGAAGTTCATAATAAATTTACTCATAACTGTTGAGGAAATATTTTTATCATGCATGCTACTTTTTGACTTAGATCCAGGGCTAGGGAATAATAATAATTTAATAAAAATATTTTTATATAATATTCCAAAAATAAATTTGTGAAACAATTATACTACTATTTTCTGTTGCCTTCACACCAATATCCCCATTTCTCCAATGATGGACGTGAGAACTAACATCTCTACACAGAGCCTCCTTTAGAAATGAAATAACAGAAAATAGTGTGAGCTGGTTCCAATGTAAGAAAAATGCTGTCATCTGCATTACAAATCACACCATATTTTTACTATTAGCATAGATTTAAATATAAAAATTTAAAATAAAAAATAATGACTGCCCTAATTTGATTTGAAACTGTCTCATTGCTATTTGTTTTTCAATAAAATGATGGAAAAAATAATGACAGCTCCAAATTTCTTATTTGGTAACCCTTCATAGCAGCAAAAGCAAACCAGAGAACCTGAGACGATGACATCTCAGATGATGTGCTGCACGGTACATGAGTCATCTCTTCAGAAGAACAGCTGGACCACAACTCTGCATGTGTACAAATAATTGTTTGCTTCAAAAACCTACTTTCATTTACATAACATTTTTCTTTTATGAAACATTTTATGTTGCAACTTCCTGTTCTTATTTAAAGAATTATTCTTCATATTTCCTTTCCCAGAATGTTCATATAAGGTTTAAAATCCTATTTCTACATAGTTAAGTAGGTAATAAACTTTCTCTGGCCACAGTACTGTCAGAACTACCTCTTGCAGTGAACTCTCTGTTCTGTTATTTCCTTAATGGAGAGTGGCCACTGTCAAAGTAAAACATTATTCGCCCTGCTTCTTGATGCTGTGACTTAGAATCCCTTCCCAGGTTGCCAAGCGTTATCTAAGTCAATAAACCAGATCTGACCCTCCAATGCACCAAAACACTGTAAATGATGCAACATAGTTGGGCCAGGCTGGGCACTATGCCAAAGGGGCAAAGTTATACGTTTGGTCAGGTCCAATCAAAAGTTCCCTCTTACAATTGTTTATCTATTAACTCTCAGCATTTTGAATACTGGGCAGATCATAAAAGAGAGGAAGATCAGATCTGGGAAAACCTTGAAAAACATCAGAAAGTCAAGGACATCAGCTTCATTATTGAATAGAATATCATTGTATTTAAAATTAATTCACTCTCTACTAGAAAAATTATTTAGGTTTCTGTACTCCCTGTTTGCAGAATTCTCTGAATCGATGCTTTTAGAAAATCTTTCCTCCGGCACCAGGAGATAGCTCATTAGAATAAGTGCTTGCCTGGCAAGCTCAAGGGCCAGAGTTCAATCCCCAAATCTGTCAAAAAAAAAAAAAAAAGAAAAAGAGAAGAAAATCATTCCTCTGCTTTAGATTTCTCCCTAAAACTTATGTTTTTTGGCCATTTATTCATCCATAAGTCCTCATATTTTAATAATTTCCTTCAAACTGGATGAAAAGCACTTTGTCCTATTTAGAGTTACCATTTTCACCTCTTTGAACTGTAAAGGTATAGCACTATAACGTCTTGCACATCTGAAACAATGAAATATAAACCTAACTCACTTTGCCACACACAAATAAATCAAATATCTGGCTCTCTTTAGTAATAAGTATCATACATTTCAGTATACAGACACTTCCTACCTGTCTTTTTCTTAGGTATATAAGGAGTCACTTAGGACAAAGAACGTTCACCTATCACTAAAATAGAAAGGAAGCTGTGCATGGTGCGGCAGGCCTTTAATTCTTCAGTCTTAGTGTCTGAGCCAGGAAGGTCACAAGTTTGAGCCCAACCTGGGCAACACTTAAACTTAGAAAAATCCTGCCAAAAATTTAAAAAGGGCCAAAGACATAGCCTACTATGAAGACCTTTGTTTCCATCCCCAGACCCTTGAAAAACATAAATGAATAATAATAACTTCTATAATTATAAAAACAATTTGTTCACTAGTAGAGGGTTATTCACTAGGTCACAAAAATAAAAAAGAAATTTGAAAGCATCATAATACTTTCATTATGATAACAGGAAATATTAGTAACTTCAGAAATAGTGAAAACAGAAAACTTGGAATTATTAAAACTAGCGATACAGGTTCCGAGACCCAGAACAGAGAAACACAGACTCTTGAGGCAGAGACACTTACTCCTCAGCTGATGACACTGCTCGTGAGCTTGCCGAGGGCTTCCTGGGCCTCATACTCCTCTGCTGCTTGGAGCCAAAATCTCAGAGATGGAATATGACACAGCTGATCCTGGGAGAGCAGCAAACTGGGTTCATCAGTAGTGAGGAAGGATAGGCATCCCTGAGAATTGTCATTAGGGTGAAACCAGAAAGACGAAGGTTGATTTATCTGAGACCGTACCTGAAACTGATGAAGTGTGGACAGCAGGGCCAAAAATCATATGTGGACAGCAGTTTAGTTCCCTCCTTCATATTAAATAAATGAAAAGCCAAGACTCAAAGTTCTAGAGCACAAATCATAGTTTACATGATTTGAGTCTAGATACTGAAACACTAACCCACTGACAGTCAATAAAAGCAAGAAATTAACCATTAGAAAATATTTTTATTAAATACTTAATTCTGAGTAAGGCTGTTGAACATTGAATAATTAACTAATCCAGATTTTCATGTATTGAATATGAAAATCAATTAAAATTCATAATTACCAGATAAACATAAAATGCAAATATGACTTGCTTCACAATTATTAAAATTCAAAAAGCAATACTCAAGCTACTAGGGATTGTCAATAACAACATAAATTGCTAATACAGCCTCACCTCGGGTGGATCCAGCCTTAATGTCTTTCTGACATCCTAATAAGAGCAGACCCCGCACAAAGTGGATATTAGAGTTAATACTGTGAGGTGTCAAAATAATGAGAATAATTTTACCAAAGATAATGAATTGTCGAATACTGTCTGGATTTCACCATTGATTTTAGTGCACCCTTAGAAAACTGAATGTAACAAAAACCCAGGACATTTTTACAAATTGTATGCTGTCTAGCAATTTGTGTGAATTTTTATACAAGCACTGTTTTATGAGTTATATAACATGTTTTAAAAACAGAAAAAAATTGCCAATACAATCTAAATTGCTGAGAAAAAAAAAACTTTAAATATTTTTAAGGGAATTCACAATATTCAAATCCTTTAACTTTTTAGTTAGTATAGATTTCTACTGTAAGACAGTAACATTTTTACACATTGATGTATGTATAAAGAATATTACTGACCCTGGTCGGCCTCATGCCCAGGCACACTGAGCATGCTACTGGGATCAGGCATGGTGGTGTATGACCCCAGCTCTGGGGAGGCTAAAATAGGAGGTTCACTAGGAGTCCAAGCTGTGTAGTGAGATCTGTACCAAATAAGAGATAAATAAATAAAATTATTCATTATTATAATAAAACTTGAGAACTGTATAAATCTTCATTAATAGAGCCACAAAAAATGATTTATTCAGTCATGAAAATATATGTGCTGTGTCTTCTATTAGTATACATCAATGTGAAAGTATAATACAAAAAAATCAGCTGAAGTATACATGTATGTATATGTATATCATATATGTAATATGGTATCATTAATAGCAGCAAAAAATTAGTATAAATGTGTTAAATAAAAGAATGCTCAAGGGCCGGGGAGATAGCTCAGTAGAATAAGCGCTTGCCTGGCAAGTGCAAGGGCCTGAGTTCAATCCCCAGTTCCGCCAAAAAAAAAGAATGTTCAAAATTTAAATAAACTACCTTGGATCTTCTTAATTCAGCTAATTTCAATTTTTCATCTGTCTTTTATAATTTTGTAGGTTTTATAATAAACATAATATTTTATAATCAATCTCAAAAAAATTATTGCCTATCAGTTAGGAAGTAAAATCGTTATACTGTCCAGGAATTATTATTTTGTTCTAATTGATAATTCTGTGTTGGATGGAAGCTTTGGCCTAATATGATTTATTCTATTGCAAAGGAAAATGATGAGAAATCTTGCTATGGTTTAGATCTAGGATGTCCCTCCATAGTCTCAGATGTTCAGATGTGAGGCTTTTGGAAGGTCATGGGTCACAAGTGAATTGATCCACAGTTGAATGCACTTGTAGATATGAGTTTTGGTTCACAGTGTTTGGCTGCCTAGGAATGAAAAGAGCCCCAAGAAGCCCAGGCACTGCTCAAGCTGGCAGCAGACATCATGTGGCCCTATTATGTTTTCTCTCTGCTTCCTAACTGCCAAGCCATGAGGAGTTTTCCTGTGTTATACTGTAATAGAAAATGTTACTCCCTCTGTCACGTGGAAGTGGTTGGTTTTTATGATGCATAGCGGACCACATGAAGTACATTGCATAAGCCAGTTCCCACTGACAAGCTGTTCTGCTGCTGTACTTCCTGCTTGCTTATTTTATGTAAGCCCAGGACCTCCAGAGATCAGGGCCCAATATTCTGGGAATGATCTCTGTCAATGCCCATCAACATAAATAAATGTGCCTCCAAATCCTGGGTATTGTTTCAGTGTTTATGCTTGGCATTAGAATAGCCCTCTGCCATGCCATTCCTACTTTGAAGCCAACTGATTATATAGACTTAAAACTCTAAAATGTGAGTTCAAATAAACTTCTGCTCCATTAAGCTGTAAGTGTTGAGTATTTTTGTCCTTACAAAAGGATACTTAAGATACAGAAAGGTAAATATGGTATGATCCTGGTTTTATGAGTATGCAAACTACAAGAGTTGTGCGGTCATGGAAACTTCTACCCAGATTTTTTAAAATGGCCTTTGAGCCAGACACGACATCCGTGAGCAGATGGGATATGAAGCTGCAAGAGTGCAGCAAAAATGCTGTGGAGTCTCCACGATGTCAGAGATGGGAAGAGTGCAGAAAGTCCACTGAGCAAAGGCAGTAGACAAAGCCAGCCCAAGGGGAGGCCACATGAGTAAAACCTTAAATGCCAACACCTGGGATTGCTGAAATTATTTGAAGCTCACCTCTTGCCACAGCTTGTCCCATGCACTGTACAGGGAACTACAACATGCAATGCTTGTCCCATGGTGTTTTAGCCTTCCTATCACCCAATTTATTTCTATCCCTCTATTCCCCCCTTTTGGAATGGAAATTCTTAGCCTGTGCCACTCTATGTTGGCACTGTTTAACTTCCTTTTTAATTCTTATAGAATCTCACCACTAAGCATTTTCTTAAGTCTCAGACTTCAGACTGGAACTTTTCAGCAGTGCTGGAACAGTTGCCCCTTTGATGATGCTTTGAGATGGAAGAAATGAATTTTTCATCATGAGATGGGCAACAGTCTTTTGAGAGTCAGCAGAATTTTAAAGTTGAGATCCAGAATGCAGCTCCCCCTCAAAAAAAAATCATCCTGTGTTCAGGAGCGGGGGTTTGGGTTCAGTGTTCAGCTGCCTAGGGACAAGAAAAGCCCCATGAGGCCAGGTCCTGCTCAAGCTGGCAGCCAACTTGATGTCATGCTACTCTGTTTTCTCTCTGCTTCCTAACTGGACTGGATCACGGAAGCATTGTCCTCTGCATTAGGTCCCTGATGTGTTCCCAGCTCGATGTGCTGCTAACAGGTAGGTCTTGGTCAGAAGAAGAGGGTTGTGGAGCGTAACCCAGAGATGCAAAATCTGCCAAGGGCTCCTCGCTGGTCTTTCTTCTTCCTGACTGGCAGGCAGTGAGCAGCTCACCTCTGTGAGGCTATCAGCCATTGCTGCCGGGGAGCCAGCTGAGTGTAGACTGAAGTCTCTACATTCCCTCAGACCAATAGTAACTGTAATAGAAAAAGAAGATTTTTAACACTGAAAACATTGAAGAAAAGTGATACAGTTCATATAAAACTGAAATACCATCACTGTCTTATATTAGTATCAGAAGCAAACCTTTGAGATAGATAGGTCTATAAAAACAAATAAGTGATAAATCCATTACCTACTTAAATTAATTATAAGATCCTTCTGCCATTGTAGACATTGATCTTTTGTTTTTTTTAGATAGCACATAATATTTTAAGAATAAGAACAATACTTTGGTTTTCTGACTTTCCGCTGAGCCTCCATTGTACAGAATGAGGTATTCCAGTTACTCAATGATTGTACGGACAAGTTCCAGCTTCTGGAATTCACTAATAAAATGAGAAATATATGGGGCAATAATGACTTGTCATCACAAATGTATATTTTAAAGGGCCAACCAAATATCTCAGTGGATTAAACTCCCTGCAAGCAGACCCAGGGGCAAGGGTTAGATCCCCTGTCCTACCGTATTGGCCCCATCCCTGGGGCACATTGAGACAGCAATTGAGACTGGGTATGGTGGTGTGTGCCTGTTTGGGATGCTGTAAACAGGAGAATCACTACAAGTCCTATCTAGTAAAAAAAAAAATGTATATTTTAAAAGGCTCAATAGTAGGTTTTAGAGAAAAGGTTTTCAGGCTAGTGTTTCTTATAGGTCCTTTCCCACCTTTAAACCCCCAAGTCAAAGATAAAACTAAGGAAACTGAGAAGGACAAGTAGCACAAGTATTCCAAAAGACAAAGAAAATTATATTTTAAAAAACTTAATTTAAGGGGCCAGGGAGATGGCTCAATGAAATAAACACTTCCCTAGTAAACACAAGGGCCTGAGTTCAATTCCTAGTTCCTCAAAAAAAATTAATTACATTTCATACAGAAATGAATGGGTATTATCAAGGGAAAATGAAACAGAAAGCAAGGGACTATGAAGTCAAGGAAGTGAAAAATACTCAAGTTAGTCCCTGTGAATGCCTAAGGGTCATTGTCTACTAGGTGCCGGCTACCAAAATTAGAAGCATTTCTTCTCCAAGAAAGGAAGACAGTTTCCTGTCCTCAGGTGTTGGTTCAAAAACATAGTAAAAAAAAAAAAAAAAAAAAAAAAGAAACTAGGTACATGCATGTCCCACTTTTCTTTTACTATAATAAGTATAACTAAGGCAGGCTAATTTTCTAAAGAAAATAAAATTATAAAGGTGCCAAATGTTATGTTACAAGATAGGAAGTACTGAGGCATGGCATGGTGCTGGCTCAGTTCTGGCGTGGCCCAGCTGCCAGAGCCACGAAACAGCACAGGGCACCATCTGGGAGGAGATGGAGCATTGTGGCCCTGTTTTGTCTCTGTCTCCCTCACAAGTCCACCAGGATTTAATCGTGGGCACATCACTCTGGTGACTTTTTTAAACCTAATAACCTTATAAGCTTCCTTCTTTAATACAGACACTAAGTTTCTACCTTGTTAATAACAAGAATGTAGCCGGGCGTGGTGGCGCATGCCTGCAATCCCAGCACTCGGGAGGCTGAGACAGGAGGATTGTTGCGAGTTCGAGACCAGCCTGAGCTACAAAGTGAGCTCGAGGTCAGCCTGAACTGCATAGTGAGACCCTGTCTCAAAAAGACAAAAAAAAAAAAAAAAAAAAAAAAAAAAAAAAAAAAAAAAAAATAACAAGAATGTATAACTTTGGTGATCAAATCCCTGCGTAAGTATGAAGGATACTTAAATCACAGTAGCAGACTCTTCTCAAGGAAGGATTTCAGGAGATGCTAAAGTTATCTTGGGCTGTCTTGGAGCTACTGAAAATGTAACAGCTTACACACCAAGGTTGAGGCTGCATCGAGAAAAAAAACTTAGGGAAGCCTGCTCAGGTTTTGTCTCCACACCCCCATGCTGTCTGACATATGATTGGGCAGGTGCCAAATAGCTTAGCAGATTAAAGCTCCTTCAAGCAGGCTCAGGGGCTGGGGGTTCAGTCCTCGGGTCTGCCATGCTGGTTCCACTCCCGGGACACACTGAGAGGGCAATTGAGACTGGGCATCGTGGTGTGCACCTGTAATCCCAGGTCTTGGAAGGCTGTAAACAGGCAGATCACTATGAATCTGATCTAGTATTGAAATCCTGAACACACTCATATATATATATTTAGAGAGTATTTAGCTCTCTAGCATTTGAGGAATGCTGGGTCTGCTACGTAAGTCACACATGGTAAGTCTAGAGTGGGGGAGCTTACTAGAGAACCTGTGACACACACTTTTAAAGAGTGCTTTGAGCATAGTCTGCTCTTCTACAACTACCAGTCATGTTTTCTGTAAACCTAGAAAAAGATCAGATATAAAAATATAAGCTTATCCTGACTTGAAAAGAAACTGCCCAAGAGCACCAGAATTATGAGAGCAGTCAGAGCTGCTGTGGGGTGTCTTCTTCAGGCCAAGGGCAGAAGCCACAGTCAAAGGTCTAGCTGAGACACACGCTACCCACACCCTGAAACTGCCAATGAGGATTCCCAATAGGAGGATTTTGAAAAACTGACAACAGAAAGTCATAAGCCTTTGAAACGTTCCACACCAGTGGATTCCAATATGAGATATGTGCCCAATGAATAAGAAGGGTTGTGTTCCTTAACACTCTTTGTTCTCCAAACCCTACTCTCACATCTAATTACTAAAGCATTAGAAGTTAGATAGTGGATGGTGGGAAAAAATTAAACAAAGAGATAGGAAAGAGCTGTGCAGAACCTAACAATATCCTCCTTCACAAGTCAGCTTTTCCTGCACAGGAATAACTTGGAGAAGAGGAAATTTACATCTAGTGAGAGCTTGACAATTTATGACACTATTTATTAATTCCTCAGAATGGCTGAAAAAGCTGTGACATCCCAAGGAGCAGAAGGAACAACTTGACAGATCAAGTCAAAAGAAGAACTTAGAAAAGAAGGTTGTTTATGGTAATACCTATTCAAGTCTTCCTGGCATAATAACCTGGTTACAAAAGCATCATAAATAATGATAAAATATTTCAAGTTATGGACATGATAAAAAAAGAAAAGAAGTTTATGCATCAGATTAAACGATTTACTCTGGAGCATTTGTGGTGAGACACAACAGAAACTCATCAAAGGAGACATATTTTGAGAAAATGTACTCTGTTGTAAAAAAATATTTGGCTATAATACTTCTGTTCTTGTTGAGTTCACACCTATATAAATGAAAAGAAGGTGAGGTTTGGTCATTAAAAGTTTCCAAAACAACTTTAACTTAGCCATATAAAATAAACTGAATACATATCTGATTTAAAATTTCAGAACAATTCTACACTGGATGACTGAATAGAACTGTCAGTGCTTACTTTCTTTCATCTCGAGCTTGAAGAGTAAATAGGTTCTTTAAGTCCAGTAAAATCTTCTTAGATCAGGCATACAGTATCTGAATATAAAAGAGCATAGATTTTTCCAGTTCTCCAGAGAATACTGAGTAGATTGTGTACCGCCCAAAGCCTAGGAGAGAGGGAAAGATGTACTGCATATCTGAAAACACCAACTCTCAGAAAGTATGCAGACAAAGGGGCCTGAAGCTCTGAAGAGCAGACTTGTATCTTTCCTGGAATTCAAGCCTAGGTCTCTGAGCCCCTTAAAGGAAGAACATGTCTATATTTGACTGTGAGGCCAGCAGAATTGCTGGGTGGTACATAACTGAGGTGGTGATCATAGTACAAAAGGCAGTAGTAGGGCTGATAAGAAGCTCTGAGCAATCTGCTAAAGAACTTACATGTGATCTCTCGCTCTTCACTGCATTGCTGTATAAAAGAGGCAGACAATGTCTCCATTTGTCAGATAAAAACCTGAGAACTGCGGTTAAATGAATCAAATTTGTCTTATATAGGGTTAGTAGGGCTTCTGAGAATCATAGTTCTAGGCCTGCTCTGTTTTATACCAAAATTCATAATTATACATCATCCTGGGTCATTCATATTCAACTTGTTTAATAAAATATGTTATATATCTCTAATATCTGTTTCTGTCACAGGGAGGGAACAAAAAGAGCAACTGTGGACAACCAAGCTACATGCAAGAGGTTTGGACTGTGCTATATTAGTAACATTCATGAAAAGAACTGGAAAATAATTTACTGGTTTGTTCTACTGCTATCGCCCCTTTGCGGCTTAGCTTGCTCCGACTCGACTTGTTCTGCTGTGTGCTCATGCTCCTTTATCTCCCATGTGATCTAACAGCAGATTTCTCATCATTTTGTTCAATGAATCTTCCTCACATCTCACCAAAGGATTCAGAGAAGATAGTCAAGGATCAGGACCCCAAGAGATTATCCTAACTTGGCAACAGAGTCTCACTAAATCTCAGAGTGACCAAGGCTGGGTTCAAAATTGTGCTCTCAGTGCATGAGCCTCTGAGAGAGATGGAATCATGAGGGTGCCTTCCCACACTGCATAGCAAGTAGGGATTTTTAGGAAGCTTGTGTTGTACCCTAAGTAAAGTGGTAGCTGCCTTACACTTCATAAAATCAGACCAGAACTCTGAGATCTTTGACATTTGAAATAATGGATGCTCAAAAAGTAATTTACTTAAGGTCACATAGCTGGTAAGGTGAGAAGCAAAAAGAACACAGAAACAAAACAAAATCTGCCCGATTCCAAAGCATTGTTTCCAATGCACTGAAAAGTGAGAGTTAAAAAGGCTTTGTGTTTAATTTCATAAAAGGCCAAAAATATCATAAAGAGAATATAAAATCAAGGCTCTACTGCTAAATGTAAAAATAAATCATAAAGTCTTGGAAGCTGTATAAAGAGCCAACAAAAGACCAAGAATCTATTCCCAGTCAGATGGGACAATGGGTCTACCACCAGAAGCAACTGTATAACTATTATTATAAGTAATATTTATGGTGTGCAATAATGGTAAATAGAGCTGACGCCAAAAACAACTTACTTTCCCCTTCTGAAATAAAGGGACCTCATGATAATGTAGCTATACAGTGTAGTCATTTCTCTACACTATAATACTTTGAATTTTATCTGAATCCAAACAAAAACACAGGATCTAGCAGGGTGTGGGTACTGGTCCCGATAATTGGACGTGTTAATAAGCATGAGGCACAAACCAATGACACACAAAAAGGAAACACTTAGTCTGTAAAGGAAAGCCAAATCCCAGCCAAGTCTAGCAACACTAACAGCTTAACAAAGGACACAAGTTGCACATAACCTACCAGAGAGGAAGTATTTAAAATAGAGTAAAAAAGAACAATAACATGCCCAAAGCCTTTTGAATGGTTAGACTTAATGAGCCGCACACATGCAACTCACAGAGTTTTCCTAGAACAGCTACTCTTGGTTTCCTCCTCCATGTGAAAGAGGAAGAAAGTCCGACGCGTTGCTTCTGAGCATAGATAGCCGTGACTACCGTGATAGCATTTGCCTTCAGTTGTGTGAGCCATGAACTCCCCGTGCAGATCAGTTATCATGTATATTACAAATAATTTTCCCTAATTAAAAACAAATTACTACATCTGTGAATAATATCTTTCTGTAAACAAATTTCTTTGGTGTGGGAAGGGGACACTGCGGATTAAAATCTGATCTTAATGGATGCTAGGAAAGTAGCAAACAAAAATTTTGAGATTGTAACATTTTCAAAGTACTCAAATAAAAAGCCTTATAGCATAATTTTCCAAAATGAATCTACCCATGCAATCAGATCCCAAGTCAAGAAATGAAAAACTGACGAAACTCTTATGTCAGTTACTATCTTCTCATGATAACCATTCTATTCATTCTATTTTTTTCTTTCAGGTTTCTAATTGCATTATAGCTTAGATTCATAGTGATCCTCCTGTCAGCCTCCCCAGCACTGAAATTACAGGGGTGTGCCGCCACACCTGGTTTCAGTGGTGTGCATGACGTGCTATACCAGGGCTTAAACCAAGGTCCTTGTATTTGCCAGGCAGGTGCTTAGACCACTGAGCTATCTCTCCAGCCCCTCAATTAATTGCTTATATTTCAACTGCATACAAATTGAGCCATTCATTTCCCTGATCTTTTTTTTTTTTTTTTGGTGGGGAAGCATCTACAGGGTGTTCAGGGTCTCACTACTAGCTCAGACTCATAGTGATCCACCTGTTTGCAGCCTTACAAGAGCTGGGATTACAGGTAGGAACCACCACACCCAGTCACGATTGCTGTCTCAGCATGTCCTGGGGGTAGGGCCTGCGTGACAGGTTTGGGGATTGAACCCCTGTCCCCTGCGCCTGCTTGCAGGTGCTTTAATACACTGAGCTATTTGGCTGGCCCTTTCCTGATCATTGGTAGGGTGAAAAACATTATGAGTACTTTGAATGTTTAAATAGCCCATATTATGCCGTGATTATGTCTCTTGCCCACTTTTCTGTTAGGGCTTCCAACATTTTTGTACAAATGTCTAAGAGCCCATTCACTATTTTTATTTACATTCTTTGTAAAATAAACAGGTTGCAAACCTCTTCTCCCACTCTGTTATTCTCTGTGCAGTCTCATAAAGTTGTCTTTTAATGAACAGACTTTAGGATTTATTTTTTTTTTCAGTACAAGGGATTGAACTAAGGACACTATGCTTGCCAGGTTTTTATGATTTTAAAACGATATAATTTCTTGATCTTTTCCTTACAGATAATGGTTACAGATAATGGTTGTATGCCTTGTGTAAGACGTCCTTTCCTGTTCAAAGAACAAATTGTTCTGAAAGGAAGTATTCCACTTGTGAATAATCTCTTTCACTGAAACATAATTTGCTGTGTTTGAACTTTTGGTAAATCTGAACACATAGATCAGGAGGAATATTAGCCACATCTAAGAAAACATAAAGATTAATATGTTGATAACTAACCACCAGTAGAAGCGCAACATAAAGACCTGTATTTATGAGGTCAGAATGAAAAACTAACAGAAATATCTCTAACAAGTCAAAACAACACATATAAGAGATCTCTCTCTCTCTCTTTCTCTCTCTCTTCATCTTTGCCTATACATATACAGAAAATATAAAAATAGCAATTGTAATGAAATATGTATAAATGCAAAAGAAAGTGCTTCATAACTAGCTAATAGATTTGCTAGGCCACTCCTCTAAGAAATAGACATAGACATAGATTCTTAAGATAAGAGACCACTCACATGTGTCACTCTGATTAATATTGAAATATAAAAATCCCAGTGATTGTCTACATTTTTATAACATTTATTTTAAAAATCATAGCCAAATATCATCTTTTGCTTTTGCCTTTAAATATTGTAGCAAGAAAATATATCTTGCTCACCTTGTTAAACTTTATTTTTCCAGATTTTTATTTATTTTATTACTACATATTTTAGCACATAATCATAACACTGATTATGAAGAATTAACATCAGCTCTCAATTATTTTTTCATCATCTTCTCCAGCTTCCTTTTCCTCTTTCCCCTCCATTTCTTGGTCCTCTTTCTCTTTGGCAAAGATTCATCTCCCAGTTTCTTATTACATAGTGTAGCCTTTAAATTATCTTGGCAGAATATTGCCTGTGTTCTGTATTACGGATTGTTAGGGTTGTGTCTGTGGGGTCACGCAGAAGACTTTTCAGAAGAGCTACACCTGGAGTGTGTGCTGCTAGGGCAAAGGCTGTGTGATTCCTAAATAGGTCTACTGACTGGTATGGCACAGCTCTAAGTAGGACCCCAGCTTGGAGGTGAGCATTAGCTGCCCTGAAGGTGGATAGGCTGTACAAGAATAGCAGGTAGAAAGAGGTTGCTTTGCTTGCTGGTCGCTTGCTCTTCTCTGTCTTCTGCATGCCATGAACTGTTCTCTATGATGCTTTTCTGCTGTGCTGTCTTGTCTTGGAAAGAGCTAGTGACAGACAAACCTCTACAAATTGAGAGCTAAATAAGCTCTCCTTGTTTAATGTTGAGTGTCAGGTATTCTGTCTCAGCAAAGAGGAAAAAAAGTAACTAAGACATCAATAAAAGTTAGTCCTTCATGTATGATAGTTTTCCAAAATGAATAATGGCCTAAAGGTAGAAGGAAGATAGAGAGTATGTAGAAATTATATGAAGCCTGATTACTTTAAACTATCCCTCATTGGTGTTTCATAAAATTTACACTGGTATGAATGTGTCTCCAAAATTCCTGTTTTAGAAAATCAATCCTCTATACAATATTATCTTGAGGTAAGAACTAATTGGTGTTATTTATAAGTTATGGGGGTCCCACCCTAATGAATGGATTAACCTTGTTATCAAAGGAAGGGATTCCTTGTCAAAAGACTGAGTTATTTTTCATAAACAGCTCCTCTTGCCCTCTTGATTTCATTCTCTCTTGGCTTTATATCTTCCAGCATGAGAAGATGCAGTAAGAGAGCACTCTTATCTTTCTATCACATGAACAAAGAAAATCAGTGCTGAGAAGACTTACTTTGGCTCATGGTTTTAGGGGTTCTGTTCCATGATCAACTGATCCATTACCTTGAACCAGCTCACAGTGGTGCCAGATGACTATGGTAGGAAGGCCATGGCAGACCAGAACTGCTCACTGGACAACCAGGGAATACAACAGAGGGAGAGAAGGAGGTCAGGAGCCCACAGACCTCTTTCAGGACAGAAGTCCCAGAAACCTAAAGATTTCCCTTTAGAGATTGAAAGGTAACAGCACTTGTTAGTAGCACCATTTTAAAGACAAACATGTTTATACATATTCCTGAGGTGGGGTAATGTTTGAGATACAAGCTATGACAAAGGTCTTCACTAGCATCATAATTTCAGACTTCCCTGACTCCTGCACTGTGAGCCAGTAAACTTGTGTGTTTTGTAAATTATGTACTCTCAGGTACATACTGTTATAGCAACACAAACAGTCTAAGTCAAATGCATAGCTATATGTAGATGTCAAAATTAAGGTATCTTTCTTAAAAGGAATAAATTTAAAAGAATTAGGGTCTGAAAATTTCAAGGAGATATGGGAAACTATTTATTATGCAATAGTGTATCTTTTCACTCTAACTTTTTTCTTTTGTGCAGGGTCTCACTATGCAGCTCAGACTCATAGTGATCCTCCTGACTTCTGCCTGCAGAGTGCTGGCATTATAGGCATGTGCTACCACCCCAGACATCTAAATGTTCCAAAAGGATAATGCATTTAAAACACTGTGCTAGCCAGCTTTCCATCACTAGAACAAATCATTTATTTAGATCAAGAACGAAACACAGAGACAGAAAAGACTTATATCCATTGCTTTGAATAATTTGACACACCTTTGGCAATATATCCCTAGCTATTTTAAAGATTTCATTGACTATTTTTCCAAGTTCATTTAAAAAACAGTCAAAAGGTTTTGATCTTGTAAAAATATGATGGCAATACAAATCAAATTGTTGCTGTTCCAAGCCAAGTAATACTCGGTAGCTTGAGTTATTTCCACTCATCACTGGCTGTCATTCATGTTGGTTAACTTGATTGATTTTTGGAATTCTTAAGATTTTTATGTGATGGGAGCTACAAACTATTCCAATTAATTGAACTATACAGCCTTGAATTCTATGCATTCAACTACTGTCTGCTGTCAGTCTGGGTAGCTAGAGTTCAGTGAAACTAAGGTTTGTGGAACTCAACTAAAAGACAAAGCATTGCGCTATAATTAAATTTACAGCAGACCTACAGTGTTATATTGTCCTGGCTTTGGCCATGACAAGGAACCTGCAAACAGAAGTGAGAATACTTATTAATACACATTAAATGCCCAGAACACTTAGCATCTGGCATAGCCTGCCCGCTCTTTGACCTGAAACGCCTATTGACTTTGTAGCTTCAGGGTGCTGATGATATGCATGTCTAAAGTTAAAGCTAATTTCTCTGATAACAGAGGTATTTTACCTTGGTTTGGTCTATTGCTTTGTCGTTGTTGTGAATGCTTTTCTTCTTTTTCCTGGTCATATCCTGCTGTTGCACTTACATTTTATACTGACAGGTTGTTTCTAAGTGAAAGTGTCTGGGGAGCCACATTTGCCCCCCATATTCTTTGTAGATGAATAAATAATATGTTTTGCATGTTTATTGCTGTTTCAAATGGGTAGGCATAGTGCTATGATTCATAAAGAAGTGATTTGTTTAAAAAGTTTTGAAAGTCGTAGCAGGGCCAGTGACATAGCTCAGTGGGCTAAGGCGCCCGCTAAAGCAAGCTTCGGCAAGGGCACTGGGGCACAGTTCAATTCCCAGCACCCATGCTGCATCCGCCTTGCCCTCAGAGTGGGCTGAACCTCCAAAGAAAAAGGAAGAAAGTGCATAAGAAGAAGAAAAAAGAAAAAAGTGCATAAAATAAAAGTCGTAGCAGAAAATTACAATGCGTTAGCATTAGGGTGCATAATGTCCCCCTCCCCCAATCCTCATTTTGTGACAGTTTGGTTGGCTCCAGAAGGGTTTTTGAAGGAGACTGAATAATGAGCCCCTCCCCCCCATCAGTGGACTAGTGAGAGGCTGGGCCTACTTGGATGAGGTAGGCCTGGCTTTGGAAGTTGCATCTGGCCCCATTTTCATCCAAGCTCATTTTATCTTCTGCCTTTCTGCTGCTCTCAGAAGAGCAGCTTTCCCCATCAGATCTTCTGCCTCACCTCAGCACCACAGAAATGGAGCCACCCTACACAGACTGAGGTTCTGAACCCTGAGCCAAAGCAAAGTCATCCTTCTTCAAGTTGTTTACCTTAGGTATTCTGTCACAGCTAAGGAAAGTTAGTGAATACATTATGAATTGTCTGTCTTTTAAGTAAACTAATTCTTAATTATTTATTTAATCATTGAATGCACTTGGTTCAAGGTCTCACTATGTGGCTGGGACTCATAGTGGTCCTCCTGTTTCAGCCTCCCCTGCACCACCAAGCATGCACCACTACACCCAGTCTTGGTGGCTTGCTCAACATCCAACAAGATTAGATGAAAAAACACTTACTTTCAGTACATGCTGAGGCACCCTCAGCATGCCTGGGGATGGGGGTGACCCACCAGGGCATGTGGTACAGGGGACTGAACAAGTAACTGATTCTTAAAATTTGGGATACTTCCAAAGACTCTGAAACTTGTTTAGATTGTATTACCTCTAAAGTAATGTAAAATAAAAACAATGGTGTGAAGCAGTAATATTTAGAAGCATACAGGCCAGAACAAGGTAAAAGCATTACTTTTGCTGATTGTGATAGCATCAGTTAGGATGATATTTGATTTTGTATTTTATTCTATTATATTTAGCTAAAAGTTTCAACAAGCATCATGTTGCTCCCGACATGAATTTAAAAAGCCACATAGCACCAGCTGACATTCTTCCCAAGAGCAGTGAGGAAAAAACTCTTTACTCTCTACCTCTACATACACCTGCATATTTTTCAATGTCCTGACAATTGTTCACAGCACAAATGAACAGTTGTTGGGATCCAAATAGGTTCAGAAGTGTGCCGGCCAAATAGCTCAGTGGATTAAAGTGCCTGCAAGCAAGCACAGGGGCAGGGGGTTCAATCCCCAGGCCTTCCATGTTGGACCTGCCCCTGGAGTGAGCTGAGACAGTAATTGAGACTGTACATGGGGGTGCATGCCTGTAATCCTAGCTCTTAGGAGACCATAAAAAGGTGGATCACTATGCATCTGATCTGGTAGTGAGACCCTGAACACCCTGTGAGCCCTTCCCTAAAATGCAAAAAAAAAAATCCTGGGTCTTGAGGTCATCTTAGAAAATTATCATTAAAAGTCTGGAATTGTCTCAAATAGTGAAATGGATGAATTGAATTACATTTTACATACAGACAAGTGTTTCATAAAATATAGAACATTATTATAGCAAAAGTGATTTAGTATAGTAAGCAAATCAAAGTGTTTATATTTGAAAAGTAAAAAGAGATGCTTGACTAAAGAAAATAAATGTAATATTTTCAGTATGAAGATACATTTCAAAAACTAAATAAGTGCTTGATAGATTCAAGAAGGCAAGCAATAGGTTTATAAGGATGATATGGAACTTAGCAAATTTACCCTTTCTATAGCCTAGGCACAGATGTTATAATCCATACTGATACTACAAAGCATCCTACATTAAAGTAATTTAAAGAAACAGAATAATTATTTCAGATCAGAAATATTCTTTTACCTTCTTTGAAGGATACAAACAGTGCTGATGTTCTAGGAGAGAAACTTATTTGTTTTAAGGTCAGTGAGAACCCTGCTCCCCTTATAAAACCATTTTTTTTGGAATGAGGGAAAATAATAACTAAAATATACAGTGAAGGAAGTTTGTGGAGGAAAAATAATGAGAAAGAAAAATTATTTTCAAACAGCAAAAATCAACTTTGAAACACAAAATGGAGGGAAGAACTTTAGGAATTTAGAAGGGTCTCTGATCCTTGACTCAGTAGTTACCAAAATTGGGAGAGGCCTATGCACAATTCTCAGAGTATCTAGTCACAGACCTACCTGCACTACAGAGCTTAGTGAAATGAGTGTCAAAAGCATGGCCCTCTGTGACAGGGAGACCCCGGGGGGCCAAGAAATGAGTGCACCCCCAGGACCCCCTGAGACAGCACTTGACACGGCATGGCGGCACACGCCTGCCATCCCAGCTCTTGGGCGGCTGTAAATAGGCGGATCACTATGAGTCCAATCTAATAGTGAGAAGATAGCCCTGTAGACCCGCCCCTAAAATACAAAAGTACAAGGAGGAGTAAGAGGAGGAGGAGGAGGAAAAGAAGGAAGAAGAGGAGGTGAGTAGAAGGAAGAGGAAGAGGAGAAAATCTAGTGAAAATGATTAATACATTAGATATAAGCTTTAAAATTCTAAGAACACAATGGTATTCTCTTACAGTATGACATGGGAATGTTTGGGACACAGACTGAACAGCAAAAGTGCCAAAAATGCTCCAAAAGAAAAAAAAAAAAAAAAAAAAAAAAAAAAAAAAAAAAAAAAAAAAAAAAAAAAAAAAAAAAAAAAAAAAAAAAAAAAAAAAAAAAAAAAAAAAAAAAAAAAAAAAAAAAAAAAAAAAAAAAAAAAAAAAAAAAAAAAAAAAAA
>PVKA01005594.1:0-12822 GCA_004027165.1 Ctenomys sociabilis | reverse complement strand
TGAAAAGACAAGACATATCCCTATTATCAACTACTTATAATACAGAAATAATAGAAATTAAAAGAAGAGGGGCCAGATGGCTCTGTGGAATAAAACCTTCCCTGGCAAGCACAAGGGCTTGAGTTCAACATTTGTTCTGCCAAAAAAGAAGAAAGAAAGGAATTTAAAGAAGAAATGAAACTAAAAAATTATTCCAACAGTGGTCAGTGATTACCCCAATTCTATGGACAGTGTTGGCAGAGTTAACTAAAGTCCAACAAACCATAATCAAAGAGTGAAGAAAAATATTATAAAATATTTATGTACCCTCTAGCACAAACATTAGGTAACTCATTTGTCATTTATTCAGAACAAAGGGGGTCCAAAATTCATTTACAATGTATATTATGTCTAACAGATCAGAAAATTGAAAAATAAGGGATAGCAAAATGCCACCTAGTGACATAGAGATAAAATTATCTGGGTGGATGACCTCCAAATGACATAGGGGAAAAAATGAAACTCCCACCCTGAAAGATACCTGGGACAAGTTCATGTTCTCTAAAACCCAAGAATGAATTTTAGAAACAAAGGCAGGTTATAAGCAGAATATATTTATCAGGAAAAAGAAAGTTTTTATCTGTGAGAGAGAAAGAGAGAGAGAGAAGAAGGGGGTTCCGAGCAGGTGGTCCCTGGGAAGCACTCTTCTAGGAACTTTTACAGTGTAAAACCATGCAGGTCTAAGGTGAAGAACATGGGAACTCGCTTAGGTAGGCATGAGGTAGGACAAAACTATTGCCAACCAATAGGATTACAAGCATCCCTGCTCAGGTAAAATTAGTCTAGAACTAATGGGGAAGTGAGTCATGCAGCAAGCACACATGAATATAGAACAGGACTTTGTCCAGTAGCCAGCAGGCAGCAGTTGGGTTAGTGACTCTTCCTGGCTTCCTCAAGGTGATGAGCAATCCCGGATGCTTATCTTTAGGGAGGTCGGCATTTGTTCGATCTTTGGTCTTTAGGTCTGGCCCACAGCAGGAGCATCTGTCCCTCTTACAGTTGTAAGATGTCTTGTCTTCTGTGCTATCTCCTTGAGGGCCTGGCCCTGTCTGACTGCCTGTAATATTTCTATCTAACTTAGCTGCCTGCAACACAAGGACAGCCATCATCCACATGTTCACCATTACTTTTCAAAGGTAGATGTTTTATTAAAGTTATACCACTCACAGGAAAGAAGAAAAAGAAAGGACACATAACAGCATAAGGTATGTTGTTCACAGAAAGACAGTAATGCAAAAAGAATTCAGAAAGAGCCTGGATTCTATGGCCCAGATTGTAATGTTGTATTGTGTATCTACTGACAGAAAGTAGATTAGTGTGTCCCTGTAATATAACCTAGAGATGTCCAATACATCCTGAGGATGAGTCATGACACCTATGCTTATTTTTTTGACTCCTTTATTACTAAAACATTGGGACAGATCCCTGTTTGGCTCTGCACATATTAATTACCTTTCAACAAAAAGACTTCATTTTTAGGGTTAGTTGTCCTAAATAATCCTTAATCTAGGTCATTTATCTTCAGGAATGAGGATACCAAGATAAGAGAAACTAAAATAATTTTCAGGATTTGCAGGGATATTCTTTGTTAGCTTTTATAAAGCTCAGTACCAGACCTTCTGGAAAGATTCCTAGAAATCTGTAGCCATTGTCTTAAACCTTTAGTAACATTAAAGGCAGAGCCTCACATACAGCTCCTATGTGATTGCCCTATGAAAGCAGCCAAGGTTCCCAGTATACAAAAGCTGTCCTCTCACTTGAGGGAATCACATTGTCCTTCAAGCTACAATAATTCCCCTGGAATTAGGAAACCAGCACCAAGACAGTGACCCACCAGATGCTAGCTCACCACAGCGTCACATAAAATGCAGCCTCACCCTTCAAATTCTCTGGCCGAGGTAACTTCCCTGTTTCTTTTTATTTCCTTGATTAAGGGACTGCCTTTGCCAAAGCCAATTCCCAGTATTTCAGCTTTCGGCTCTTCAAATAAAATCCCCTTACTATTTTTTGGCAACTTTTCCCTGTACATTTGTGCTCATTGTCTCAATCCCTGAAGTAAGGACCTTTACTAGCAGGTGAGAGGAAAGAAAGATGAGGAATATACAGAAGAAGAATATAAGGAAGTGGAAGGAAAATTCATGGTTAATCAACAGGTTCACTGACTGCAATATTTTACAAGCATACATGCATAGCAAAACATCAGTTATGTAATATATGGCAGTTAACCCTCAATTACTAAAAGAAATGGGCAGCATCCAAGGAAAGTCTTTCAGATTACTTTCTAAAGTGGAAGGAGGAAAACTGTCATAAGGAAATAACACCATTCCTATATTCTTGTGGGTGGCGTCAGGACAAATACAAATTAAAAACAAGAAGCATAATTCTACATGCTGTAAAAGGGAAAAAAAAAAAAAAGCAATATGGATCTCCTCCTCCTTCCTTTTATTTCAGGATTTTTCTGTCCTTTCAAGTGTATGTAAATCTTGGAGACGGCGTTCAGAAGTTTCAGCAGTCTCACAATTGAGGGGTATTTCCTTGAGGAGCTGAGAGGCAGTATCTTTTCAAAATGTAAACATCAAGAAAGATACGGTCTGTGTCTTCCAGATAGGATGGAAAGGTACCAGCTTAACTTTTGTGGACACCTTGTTCCAGTTCACAATGAGAAGTTTATTACTGCCTCTGAGTAAAGTCAACAAAGGGAGTTTCCTCAATTACCATGATAAAATTAGAAGGAATTGCATGCTGGTTAATGCTTATGCATGCAATAATAAAATTGGTTTATTTTTCTACTGCCTTTGGAGAGGGTTCAGTGAACGCTTTGGTTTAAATTTGCATTTTTTCTCAAAAAACACATATTCATTCTTATGATTTTACATTTCTAGCTTTTAATTACAATGAAAGCAAATTTAGTCATTTGTGGGCCATCATTTTCTAAAATTAAAAATGCAAAGTAAAAAATATCTTCTCTTTCTTTCCATAAACTGAAACTACTGAAGTGTCAGATCTCTTTAAAAGGGATGGTAATAGTCATTAAGCTGTACAAACAGACACCCTTTACCAGATACTTAAATCATTTTCCATCCACTGGGCTCATGGAACATCTTCTAAGTTCAGTGTTTATTCTTGATGTACAAATAATTTTTTAAAAGAAAATACAAAAGAGAAGTTAGAAAGTTGATTTTATTTCGGTTCACTTAATCCTTCTACCTCATCTTCTGCAGAATAGCTACAATTCTATATTGGATTAAGTTGTATCAATATTTGTTATTAATATTACTAATGATAATATACTATGGATTTTCTTGATTTAATGAGAATGCTAATACATATGTCTGATGGATATGATTTAAATTTCCAAATAACTATGCCTTAAGGTGAACATATGGAAAGTAATTAAATTAGGCAATTGAAGTTGGAAACTAATTTTTACCATTAACAAAATCCATGCTAAATACATTTGAATTTATTTTGAAAGTAATTATAAAAACAAAGAGGAAATCTATTCTTTGTTTTCATTACATGCATATGTATCCATGTGTGTAAGTGTGTGTGTGTGAGTGTGTGTAACTATACAGTCTCTTACTAAAATTAATCACCTATCCAGTTTTCTGTGGCAAACTCAATGCAGTTTTTGACTAAATTCCCTGTTAAGATGATATACTGCACTGGCCCCACCCCTGGGGTATGCTGAAACAGAGACAGACTGGGTGTGGTGTAATCCTGGTTCTTGGGAGGCTGCAAACAGGCAGATCACTTGAGTCTAATCTAGTAGTGAGACTCTGAACATCCTGTAGACCCTTCCCTAAAATAAAATAAAATAAAATAAAATAGCCGGGCGTGGTGGCGCATGCCTGTAATCCCAGCACTAGGGAGGCTGAGGCAGGAGGATTGTTGTGAGTTCGAGACCAGCCTGAGCTACAAAGTAAGCTTAAGGCCAGACTGAACTGCACAGTGAGACCCTGTCTCAAAAAAAAAAAAAAAAAAAAAAAAAAAAAAAAAAAAAAAAAAAAAAAAAAAAAAAAAAAAAAAAAAAAAAAAAAAAAAAAAAAAAAAAAAAAAAAAAAAAAAAAAAAAAAAAAAAAAAAAAAAGACAATAAATAAATAAATAAATAAATAAAATAAAATAAAATAAAATAAAAAAGATGATAGAGCTACAAATATGGCTTTGATTTAGCCTATTCATACTTAAATACATTATAAATATCTATACTAGGACAATCAACTGAAAAGAATATATTTATGGTGCCTTAATTTTCATAACACTTAAGTTCATTTAAACTCTTCAAAGTTTACAATAACCATAGAAAAACAGATAAAATTATTTGTCATTGTAACAAATTTCTCAAGTAGAATATTTGTGATCATGAATGTTCAACAGCAATTATAATTATGTATCATTTAATCAATAAAACTAGAGACTATTTTTCCAAATATCTCTATAAATACAATCAGATAAAATTTAAGGAAAAATATAATCACTCATAAACTTTTCTGTTTTGGTGCCACATAAAGTTTCATTAATTTCAATTCTGTAAGTAAAGCTAAATTTTATTTGCAACATACACAGGTTGACTAATAGGGAAAACTACATCATATATATCCTAGCGAAGATAATTGTACCACTAACTTCTATTCCTAGGCAGGAATAGGCAATCAGTTTTGCATGCCCATATCTGGCAGTCTAAGCAACAGCTTTGAATCTAACAACATGCAGTATAATAACCATTGTTAATTTCTGATCATCTTGTTTTGAAATTCTGTATCATTTTTATTGTTTTTCTCTTTAAAATAAAAACTCTATCTTTTATGACATTATTTTTCTTAATTTCTAATGAAGTTTTCTTTCAAAATTTTAAATCCTCCTGACTACACTCTCGAAAAATTAGGACATATTAAAATAATACAGTATATATTCTAAAAGCATATCTAGGCTTGTTTTTAAAAAAGAAATCATTGCTTTTAACAATTCATTAAAAAAAAAAAAGGCTGAGGAGATGGATCAGCGGAATAAGCACTTCCCTGGCAAGCACAAGGGTCTTAGTTCAATCCCCGGTTCTGAAGAAAAAAGAAATTCATATATATGTATCAAAAAAGTAATGTAATCATCACAGTCATCACAAAGAATTGGAACATACAAATGGCATCATTTGTGGTTGTTCTATGTTTGTCTTTCTGGAGCAGGTTTTCACTCTGCAGTTCTGGCTGCCCTCAGTCTCACTTCGTAGCCCAGGGCAGTTGTGAACTCCCAGCAGTTCTCCTGCTTAAGACTCCCAAGTCCTGGCATTACAGGTGTGCATCACCAGGCCCTGCCTTACACATCATATCTTGGTTCTCTTTTACCACCCCTGCCTTCAACCCCTCTATCTTTCCTGACTTAAAAAGTTTTGTTTCAAGTTTTCCTTTTTTAAAAAAATTTATTTTCCCTTGTTTCTCTCCTTCCCCTCTCCCTTCCCTAGTCCCCCTTCTAACTAGAACATTTTCTTCCTATTTCACAAAATCTACTATAAATTTTGGTCTTTAGTTATTGTTTTCCAATTCATTTTCCTTAGTGTATGTTTCCAGTGCATGGTGATTACATTCATGGTGGGGAGTTGGTTCATGTGCGGAACATACCCTAATCCTCTTACATCCCTTCCCCTGCATCTGCTCCTCTTCCCTCCTCCTGTGTCCACCTCTTGGTCCCCTTCAAAAAGTAGATTATTTATCAAACCAGGAAAAAGACAAAAGAACATAAAGATGCATCATTAGTGAAAATAGCCAACTTAAAAGGCTACGTACTCCATGATTTCAGCTATTCTATGATATTCTAGACAATGAAAAACTCAGTGGGGGCAATAGCAAGATGGAGAAGGAGAGAGGAAAGCAGGGGCACAGAGGACGGAGGGCAGTGGCCCCATTCTGTGAGGTGGCTTAAGGGAAGATTCATGCTGGGACACGAAGGAGGGGAGAATTAAAAAGGAGAGTAGATATCTAAACTTAATAAAAACCCTATGTGAGAGAAAAAATAAAAGATCAAGTTCTGATTTCAACAAATTAAAAAAGATGAATAAGATAAAAAAAACCCATTATAACTAATGACATATTGCGAGAACTATGAGACAAGCATGGTCAAAGGGACAGGGCATATTTTGAGAAAGTACTGTGTCTTTTACTGTGAAAAATTTTTAAATATTGTCTCTTATGGTGAACCTTCATTGATAAAACAGACATTTCTGTGAAGTACAAACAGTATGTATGCTTCATCCTCACCCAACTTGTTCAGCAAATCTAGCACAACCTGACTTCAGGATCTTCTCCCAAAGTAAAATGAGCTGAAAGGAAAATGTTTCAAATCAATTCAGGACATGGAGGCTCCCAGTCTGTACAACTAGAGAAAGGAAATGGGGTTTCCAGGCTGCTCTGGGATGTGGCGAGAATGAAGGGTTAAGGGAGCTGAACGCTGATGTGAACTATAGCCTTTCTGTAAGTCAATAGCCATGATATGTCCACTTTACTTCATAGGTTGCCACAAATATTCACCAGTGTGAGGGCTCTCCAGATAGCTCAGCCAACTAAAGCACCTGCTTAAGGCCAGGAGATGGCCTGAGGTCAATTCCCAGCCCTGCAAATAAATAAATAAATAAACAAACAAACAAAAAACTAAAGCATGCTTGGGCAGAGTGCAGAGACCAGGGTTCAATCCCTGGCATGCTGTGCTGGCCCGGTCCCCAGGGCAGGCTGAGAAGACAACTGAGACCAAGGCGTGGGGGAGCGTGCCTGTAATCTGAGCTCTTAGGAAGCTGAAAAGTGGAGCGTCACTACACTTCACATCTACATAGTGAGAACCTGTACTAAATATAATGAGCTAATTAACTAATTAATTTTAAAAAATGTACGCCAGTGTTGATGTTAGCTGTTGCATGGGTAGATGGCTGTGGGTGGGATAAGACATTTAAGAACATCTGAAAAATTTTGCTCAATTTTTCTATGGAACTCCTCTTACAAAGTCTTATCTTTTCATTAAAACGCCTAACAGTCATGAATCCATCCTGTCTACCTTCAGGACTCCCAAGACACCTTTTTACTCACTTTCCTTTTACCAGTTATTCAACCTTGAATAAATTGTTCAACTTCCAACAATGGCTGCTCCCTCACCTGTGAAGCAGAAACACAGCTGATGGCGACCTCACAGAAAAGGTCAAATGAGGATTCGGAGCACTTTGACCAATGCCCGGAAGTGCTGACTGCTGCTGACTGTGTAATCATTGCCCGCGTAGTCGTCCACTTACAGCTGGACTGATAACTGTATACCTGGACCAGTGCTAGCAAGTGTCAGTGAAGAGTGGTGAATGACTGCTGCTGTCATATAACTTTTATGAATAATTGAAAATGTTGCAAGCTGTTAAAATATGTATAAAAGCACTTTTACTTTAAAATACATGAAGCCTATATTGGAATAAATTAAAATACACTTGAATGGATGTGAGCTAAAAGAGAAATGAAAACAAGAAAGAAGGTGAAGTAAAAATGGAGGGATGGAAGGAAGCCAGATGGGAGCTTCATGTCAGATTATTATAAACACAAGACAGAAACAATCAAAGAGTCTATAGAAGTGGACATAGATTGGAATCTAGAAGAAAAATAATCAACTGTAGGTTATGACTTAATTCAGTTAGTCAACAAACACTTAATTAGAATCTATTATGTCCTTGAATACAAAATATGTGTAAGACCCAAGCTATGCAAGAAATGTAGCACACATACAAAAATAATTAACAACCAAAAGAAAGACTATAATAATCCACATGGAAATTATCAAAAATATATCTTAGTTCAAAAGAATTAGACTAAGGAGGCAGCATCACCCTATGAAGCAACTTCCTCACATGAGAACCTGACCAGTGACTCAAAGCCACACAAAAATGTGACTCACTGACTCTTGTAATGTCCTGGCAGAAGCAAGACCTGATCTGAAAACAGAGTAGGATGAAATGTACTAGAAGGCAGTGTTTTCCGGTCATTCATTTATCACTAATTCACTACTAGGAATTTGATGCCTCTCTTAAGAAAAGACTGGTTCATCCACAGTACAGCCTTTCTCTGAGTTTTCTTTTTGAATATTCCTTGGTGGTTTTCATAGTAGTGTGTGCATGCTATTACTGCTTCAAACCATGATGGTATACTTGGAAGCATATGTAACATTTTTAAAAAATAAAATGAAAAAAAAATTCCCAGTAGTTTTTGGCATATTTTCTGCCTTATAGGTTTAATGAAGAGTATGTTGTCCACTTAAAATGTAAGTCACTGTATTTATGGATTGAAAAGAACCAACCAATGAAAAATTCCTACTGTGATCTCACCTCAATGGCTATATCTTGGAGGCATTAAAATCACTCACAACCCATTCAAAGCAGATAACCTAAGAAAATTAATAAAACTCAGACCTAAACAAAACACTTTAGATATGAGATTCTTGTGTGAGCAATCTCTGAATTGTTCTAGATGCCCATAGTTGTATTACTTATAAGTACTCATACTCTAATTGTTCATAGTGGTAAATTAACTTCAGTGCAAGTTAGCGGAAATAATGCATGTTTATGATTCTCAGATCAGATTGGCAAGATAAAGAATGAAATATCTCCTTTATATTATGACATGAAGTAAGCTCAGTAGCATACAATCGTACCTTAGTATAGATGCTGAATTAGTTCCAAGACCTCCACCCATACTGAAATTGACAATAAAGTTTCTCATATAATTGTTAAGTACATGCTCATAAGGTCTTCACATCCTGTCATATACTTTAATGATGTCTAAACTACTTAATACCATCTAATGAATGCTATGCATATATATGTTTGACTGCAATGTTTAAGGATAACAACAAAAATATATCTTCCTGTACAGGAAAGGTACAATCATTATGGATCTATTCCCATTTTTAATTAAAAATCATCTGAGCCCATAGACATGGAACTAATGATATTTTTGCCATAACGACTTAAAAACTATAAAAAGAGATGTAATGTTCATAAGAGGAGTTATGAAGAAATACTGTATTGAAAAAATCATAACTAGAAAATAAACACATGGTCAGTCCTGTAAGTCATAATTAGCCCCCATTTCTGATAGCTATAGAAGATTCTAAAAAGTCACAGAAGGAAATCTTTGTAATGTTGAAAGATTTTGTAGAAAGAAAGAAAGATAGAAAGAAAGAAAGAAAGAAAGAAAGAAAGAAAGAAAGAAAGAAAGAAAGAAAGAAAGAAAGAAATGTTGACATGCACAATCAATCAATCGTTTGCCAGAGGAAGGAGAATAAAACATAGCCACGTGAGTTAAAGAATCAGTTAGCACATACAGTGCTAGTTTAATGGAATCCAAGCCTGAGGACTTTAGAGAAAGCAATGATTTGTCATACTATAGGAACAAAGAAAAATAACTAAGAAGGACAGATAAATGACCACACAAAGGGGCAAGATAGGAATTGTTGTAAAGACAAATAAAATCCTTTCCTCTGCATTGTTTTGAACAATCATACTTTCCCTTACCTAGGTCTTTTCAAAAGTTGTTTTGCTACAGCCACCAAAATATGATTCTTTTATAACATTTTTAAATTTAAGTTAATAGAGAGTTTATAAGCATTTATTACATGCTTGAAATGAACACAAAGAAAAGTAAATCTAACCAATATCTATGCAATATTTGTTCCCTTGTGCTTTCCTGGGAATCCATTATATATTTGGCATAAAGTGACTTTCTTTATCCTTCAAGTTGTTAGATTTTTGAAACACTTCAAACTATAACTACTGGAAACAATGTCCAAGATTCTAGGTAAAAAGAATAACATAATTCATGTAGTTCATCACAGAACAAAACCAATACAATTCCACAAAAGAAAATCATGTACTTTGTACAACAAACCTAAAGGTTAGGTGTCAAATTAAAAAACTGTGACGAGACTTTACAGCATTTTAATATTTAGGGGAAACATGTTTTCTTCACAGTAGCACTGAATCCATGACATATTTGTGCCTACAAATATGTCACGCTACATCTGCGTGACTTGAATGTGTTCCTGTTCTCCTCAAGCAAGGTCAATTGTATTTACATAGATCAGACTTTAGATTAAAATAGTAAGATGACATTTGCCTTCTTTTATTTAAGTAAATATGGCAGCATAGCACAAATATTTTGAAAAGCTTTTGTCACTATTTTTGTAATAGCATATTAAAATAGCATGAAAATGTTGTATTATACCTGTGACTGATCTATAAGTAATCACTAAATAGTATGAAAACATGTAATTCCAATGTCAACAGTGTACTGACTCCAAAAGCCAATACAAATCCAGACTAGCATACTAACAATTTAGATTTAGAAAATTTGTTTTAAACAGTATATGTGTTTTTATTCTCCTAAGAGTTCCAATATTCAATATAATTGTTCAAGCAAAATATAAAATTAAATGGCATTCATTTATTTTGTAAAGTAAAGACTTGGATATGTAGCTTAGTAGTAGAATATGTGCTAGTGTAATGGGAGGCCTTCTGTTCCCAATACTGGACAAAACAGAGAGAGAGAGAAGAAAGGAAAGGAAAGGAAAGGAAAGGAAAGGAAAGGAAAGGAAAGGAAAGGAAAGGAAAGGAAAGGAAAGGAAAGGAAAGGAAAGGAAAGGAAAGGAAAGGAAAGGAAAGAGTGAAAGTTAACATGAAATAATAAGTGAATTGTCCAGATGGGATTTATGCTATTACTACAAATTGGGAATCTAGGGTTAATGAATTTATAGTTAAATAATTTAGAAACTAGATGTCATTTTGTAGAGACTAAATTTCACCTTCTGAATAGCTGCACTTTTATGCCTTCTGTAGAATGGGTCCTGAAAGTTGCTCATAGGCTAGTTACTGTAAGGTAGATGTAACTGTTCATTACCACTTCAGGATTTTACATAACAACTTCAAATTTACCCTTTCATAAAAAGCACATTATCAAAACATTTTGCTATTCGTGCCTGTACAGATTTTTCCATACAGAATGGGGTAAAAATGGAAGAGTGCTGTTTTGCTGTTTTGTAGCAAAAGCCAGCTTCTCCCAGTCTGGAATTTAGACTCTGGAAAATAACTTCTCAAAGACAAGAAGAGGAGCAGATTTCTGGGAATGCATACAGAATCAATAGAGAAAAATTAGAAGCTACAACAAAGTTGCAAAGAGGATCCAAAGTGCAGAAGACAAAGGAAGAAATGACTCGGACTTTCCCCTCTGAAAGGGAAGAGGGCTTGCCAGAGCCATGAGAAGCACCCAAGGAGATAGGGCAGTGGAGCCCACAGCCTTTTTGAAATGGAAATTCAGCAAAAAGTGTTTCCCAGTGGACTCCTGCGCAGTAACAACAGGGGACGGGGACTCCAAGACAGGGGCTCGCCATGTCACCAAAGAGTACTTTTTGGGACATGGGCTGATTTTTCAAGTCAAGAACTTAGAGCAACTGAAAAAGACCAAGAAACTTCACTTTCCGGCTTCCAGTGTTTCTCTCTCACCGTAACTACATGAGAGAGTCCTGCGAGGTAGCCTAAGACAAGGAGTGGGTAGAAAAGGCTTGCCTAAGACATTTAAACACAGGCTTGGAAGGACAGGGACAGCCCACTGCAGCAGAAGCCAGCCCAGCTAGAGCTGCCCTCAGAAACAGCTGGGTCTGAATGCACCTATCAGCACTAAGTACATAAACTGTTGCTTTTTGTCTGCATCCAGAACAGGTCTGAGGTCTGAGCACCTTCTGCAGCAGCTAATTTATGAGTAGTCAGCCTGAGCAGGAACTGCCAGCCACACTGAGTTAGCTTGGTTTTGGGAATGGAAGGCTCACTTGAGCTAGATTGTTGTCTATGTGGTATAAGCAGAGAACAGGAGTGGAGGAGGTCTCGCTGAATTCCCTTGGAAGGGCCTCCTTGCTGCTGATGTCATTTGGTTGCTTTTCTTCAGTGAAGCTCTGGCTTTTCTCTTGGACTGAGCTTCTGTCTGGCTTTGCCAAGGATGTTGCTGTTCTGTGGGAGAAACTATTCTGCAACTTCTCCTGAATCATTGTCTCCTGACTTTGGGCATAGATTCTTTGGCTTCCAACACTGGTCTTTCAGCCTCTGGGTAGACTCTGTAGCCTCTGGCACCAGCCCTTGTGCCTTCTGACTCAGGATTCACAGCCTTCTATCTCAGATTCCTTGGATTCCTGATAGGGCTTTTCTGGGACATTGCCAGAGCTTTAGTGTGCAGACTGATCACTTGTACTCTTCTACATTTGACTCTATGGGAAAATATTGTAAGCTACTTTCTTTTTTTTTTTTTTTCTCTGTATTTTAGGGAAGTGTCTACAGGGTGTTCAGGGTCTCACTACTAGATCAGACTCATGGTGATTCTCCTGTTTACAGCCTCTCAAGTGCTGGGATTACAGGAGTGCGCCACCACGCCCAGTCTCAATCGCCATCTTAGCATGCCCCTGAGGTCAGGGCCAGCATGGTAAGCCCAGGGATCAAACCTCCTGGCTCCTGCACCTGCTTGTAGGTGCTTTAATTCGCTGAGCTATTTGGCTGGCCCTGTAAACTACTCTTGAAAAAGCAAGATTTTCAACTATTTGGAGAAACTGGAAAACACAGCTGAGAGATAATGAAAGAGAAAACAAAGGAACATTGAATTGAACCTGAAAGAGAAAAAAACAATGTTCACTGACATGAAAACATAAAATCAAGAGAGATAGTTGAGGAAAGAGAGAAAGAAGACAAATGGAAGAAAACAAAAAGAAAGGAAGAAGCCAAACTAGGAAAG
>PVKA01005593.1:0-89335 GCA_004027165.1 Ctenomys sociabilis | reverse complement strand
TGGGCACAGCCGATAGGTCCAGGTACACAGAAGCAACGCCCTAGTCCTTAGCCTTAGCCAAAACGAGAAGTTATTTGCTATGGAGAGCATCCACCCCCAGGTGAGGATGAAAGAGGAAGCCAGTGCCGTCTTTAAGGTGTGGCTGTGTCTTTAAGGCGTGGCTGTGTCTTTAAGGCGTGGCTACTCGCAGCTCTCTACAAGAGGCAAAAGAGGCAAGAGCCACAAACAGAGCAATGAAAGCCAAAGAGGTCCCATAGTACTTGAGGGATGAGATGGAATGAGGACTCCAAGGGGGGGATAACCTTCTTCACAGTTAATGCAAAACAAAAAATAAAACCAAATTTTATAATTGAAGAGATTATGTTTCTTTGTTTTCATAGTGAGGATTCCAAGAATACTCTTCATCTTAATTTAGGCTTTTCAGTGCAATTGAAAAGCCTAAATTTAGTGCAAAACTTTAATTTTAAAACTATAATTTAGTGCAAAACTTTAGCACTAGAAAGTAGACTGTTTCATTGATCTCAAAATTCCTTATAATACTCTTTCTTAAAAGAAAAGGAAAAAGAAGCCAACATTCTCTAGGCCATCCTATCACTATCAATGTTGCTATTAAAAAAAATCATGTATCCTCCTTAACATGGTGGGAATTTATTAATTCACAAGTGTTTCTTCTAAGTTTTTTGGCAATTAAGAAGAATAAAGTACTAGCCATATTAAAACAATTAAGTACTAGCATGGTAATGATTACAGAGATGATGCTTTAGGACTGAATGAGTGCAAAAAGACAGACTTCTCATTGTGGAAGAATATCAAGATGTGTTTGTTTTGAAAATATATTCTGCAAATGAACTTTTCAAAACATATTCTTTAAGTTCTCAAGAATGTATAACTATGGAAAAAATAATTATTCTTTCAACTTGAGAGGAAGAAAATGGTTGGAACACTCTAGGCAATGCCTATCCAATAATAAAAAAAAAATGTTTCTTGGACCACAGTTCATTCTCTAAACCTTCAAAAGCCTATCATCTATCATTAATTTTGAAATAAAACAGGAAATACCTGTACTAAGACAGCCTTTGAAAACAAGCAGAATAATTGGCAAGGAATAATTTGGGAGGCACCGACAACAATGTAATGCCTGGATTAGCCTTTCAAAAAAACATGAAATTGTAGCTGGGAGGCATATGTAGCTAAAGATTCAGCATTCCAGTGCCGAGCACTATAGCTCAGCTCTCTTGATATTCTGACATGTTATTTAACAAAAAGCACATGGAAGATGTTCCTGCAACCCAAAGGCAGGGTTCCTGTGGAGCTCAAGGTATAACCAGTACAAAGATATTGATGTGCTTTTGCGTTGGGCAGTTTCAACAATTAAAAACATCATTAAAAAGTATGTCTAGGTATAAATGGGTGAGTGTACAGGATCCTAGCCTGATCTGCTAAAAAAAAAAAGATTCAAGACGCTTTTACTGGTTGTTTCTTTGTGTGTGTGTGAAGGGAACCTGGAGCGAATGCAGGGCCCAGCTCAGGCGATGGGGGAGCTCTGCTACGATGCTGCGCTTCCAGCCTGGGGTTGCCTGCATGGGTCTCCAGCTCTGATGGCTAGAAGTGTGCAGGCTGTTACGGTTGTGTCTAAATGTTGGCCTTTAGGCTGCTCTCCCCCCCCCCCCATGTCTGGGTCTTGCTCGGGTTGTGCTGCTGAAGGGAGCACGCACGCATATGTTGTCCTAGACGTTGGTACTCAGAGTCCATCTGGGGCACACCCCTCCTGACGTCCGCGCTGGGTGCGATCTCTGTTAGCCTAGGTTTTGTTCCTTTTCATGTATGGTAAGCATTGTTCCTTTCCTCTTCTTGATTTCTCGCTCATAAACCCTAGTAGTTGTTTTTTTGCAGAACGATATACTCTTTCTATTTTGCTAAAAAAAAAAAAAAAAATCATTGGGAAGCTACTCAGCTGAGTTGGTGCCAGTGTTCTGGATTTCTACACAGGCAGTAGAAACCCAACTCAGAGTAAGTGAGCCCAGCACAAACTAAGACTTGACTCCATGACCACTAATATCCAGGCTGCAATTCTGCTTTACCCAAATACTTTGTTCTATTTTCTCTGTGTACCTTATAAAAATTTTTTCCCTTGAATCTAAGATGCAATTGAGAACACTTTTGCTTAGCAAATTAGCAAATTGTAAGATCCTGGGTTTAATCCCCATCACAGGGTAGGGGAGGAAGGCACCCAAAACTGAATACAAAGTAAAAAAATAAAAAAAATAAAAGGTCCTTTCAATGAAGCCTGAACTGTTTAGCTAAATAAACTCTAACATCTTTTTTTTTTTTTTTTTTTTGTCTTTTTTGAGACAGGGTCTCACTATGCAGTTCAGGCTGGCCTTAAGCTCACTTTGTAGCTCAGGCTGGTCTCAAACTCACAACAATCCTCCTGCCTCAGCCACCCAAGTGCTGGGATTATAGGCATGCGCCACCACGCCTGGCTTTCTAACATCTTAGTGTGCTGTAGCTGATCTTTTAATAATCCATAGAACACCACTGAGTGCGGTGACTTTTGCCTGTAACAGGGGCCCACAAAGGTCTGAGAAGTCAGAATGACTTTGCTGACTTGAATCACTGATATTTCTACATTCAGGTTGAAATAAGAAGATTAACTTTTACTTATTCTTTTGTCCCTGTTTATATAGTCCTTTAAAACAAACAAACAAACATATAATATGAAGATAAGCATTTGATTTTTCTCTCCTTCTTTTTAAAATTTTTTGGGGTGTGTGGGGCTGTGGGGGTGGGGTGGGCACGGCATGTGGTGCCAGATATCAAACTGCACTTCCTGCACTTGTCTAAGCCTTATCAAGAAGGCCATGCTAGCTCACTGGCCCTCCCTTTGTTTTATAAATCAGTGCTTCCCTACTTCTTCTGTTCCCCACTTTCCTCTTTTGTTTTTTCCCTTCTCATCTCTTTTTCTTCTGACATAATCTTTTTTCTTTTTTTCAGAACCAAGACTGAACTCAGGCCCTTGAGCTTGCCAGGGAAGTGTTTATTCTACTGAGCCATCTCCCTGGCCCGCTTCTGACATAATCTGAATGACTTTTATCTGGCAATTATGAGACTCTGAGAACAGCAAGAAATTTAGATCAAAATTTAGAATTTATGAAGCCAGGTGTGGTGGCATATACCTGTAATCCCAGCACTTGGGAGGCTGGGGCAGGAGGATCACTACCAGACCAGCCTGAGCTGCATAGCGAAACCCTATCTCAAAAAGACAAAAAACAAAACAATCCCAATCCATTAGTAATGACAAAGCCATAAATCATACTCTAAATGAAAACAAAGATATGTGCAATGTATTTGTCTTGATACACATATATTTTAAGGTTTTAACAAAAATATCCTAAGAGGGTCGACCAACTAGCTCAGAGGATTAAAGCTCCTGCAAGTAGGCGAAGGGGCCAGGGTTACATCCCCTGGCCTGCCATGCTGGCCCCGCCCCTGGCGCGCTGAGATGACAATCGAGACTGGGTGCAGTGGCGTGAGACTGGGCATGGTGGTGTGAGCCTGTAATCCCAGCATTTGGAGGCTATAAAGAGGCAGATCACCACAAGTCCAATCTAGTAGTGAGACCCTGAACACTCTGTAGACCCTTCCCTAAAATACAAAAAAAAGAAATTAAAGTTTAAATTTATTCAAAGTCTTTCTTACAACAGTTCTTCATACTGATAATTTTTCTCCAGAAAAGCAAACCTTCATAATAGAACAGTTGCTTAATCCTAAACTATAACTGTTCAAAAAGATCTTGTGAGAGTGGTCAGTTTTTTGATGTGCTCTTACCAAGTCCCACTACCAAGGAGCCCACTACCAGCCCCATGCATTTAAAAGAAAAACTGCTGAACAATTCTAAGCTGCCAGGGATGTCCGGCTGAAAGCCTAGGTGCAAGGTTTAATAAAAGAAAACATTTTAAACCCAGATGAATAGTACTGGTTCTACCTGTGAAGGAGTCCCTGTGAATTAATATCAGTGGGGCAAACAGGTTGCCAGATAAAATTCAGCCTGCCCTACTTAATGGAAATCTGAAATAAACAACAAATATGTTTGTAGCACACATATGTTTCATGGTTATATTTATACTAAAAATTTATTTGTTGTTTAGTTGAAATTCAGATTTAACTGGACATCATATTTTTAAAGACTATTTCTGAGTAGTTGCAGACAGACAGCAAAACTGAGGGGACGGTACAGGGATTTCCTGCCTGTGGCCTGCCCCACGTCCCTCGCTCTCCTTGTGACGAAACCTCCATCAGAATGGAGCCTTCGTTATCGCCATCAGGGACACAGCTTTATCGCCCAGAGACCACGGTCTGCACGAGCTCACTTCACGCTGAGCATTCTGGGGCTCTGAACGCACTCACAGTGCTATATATCATTAGTAATCGAATCACACGGAGTGTTCTCACGTCTCTAAACATCTCTGTGCCCTGTCTAGTCTATCAACATACACACACACACACACACACACAAACACACACACACACACACACACCCCGACACACCATTCTGGGTATTTTTGTTTTGCTTTTGTTGTTGCCAAGTGTGACAAACCCGTGAGAAGAAAAATAAAGGAGCTACATTGGTGCTTTCCTTTCTAGCAGCTGGCTGGGCTGGGAAATGAACTTCAGGCTAGCTTGGAGGATGCACAGCTTGGTAATGAGGGCAGAAAATTAAGAAACAGAATAAGACACCCCCAAGTGCTGTGGATAATAAAGTTGTAGAATTGTTAGACACTGAGGACAAAAAGGGAAAAGTCAGCCAACACAGCGAGTGGCAAAGGCTTAGCCCAAGAAGTTCAATAGAACAGGCTCTCCCTATCCCTGTTTCAGCATTCAGATTCCATTTCCACAGATTCAGCCAACCTTGCATAAAAAAAATGCTTAGAAACAGTGTTATGTCGTTACTGACACACCTCTGCAGTTACTAATAACCCATGATGAGCTCTTGCTATCATCTCAAAATACCATTTATAATTTATAAGGTTTTATGGATAAGCCAGAGACGATCT
Source organism: Ctenomys sociabilis (assembly GCA_004027165.1). Taxonomy (NCBI): domain Eukaryota; kingdom Metazoa; phylum Chordata; class Mammalia; order Rodentia; family Ctenomyidae; genus Ctenomys; species Ctenomys sociabilis. Next base: position 84,281 of record PVKA01005593.1, on the reverse strand, counting down.
AAAGTAGGTTGGTGTGTGTAAGCTGCGGAGAAGTACCATGACATTTTATCTAACAGACTTCAGCATCCCTGAGTGATGAGATTCAGGAACAGATACCCTGCAGGTACTGAGGACTGACTATAGTAGTTTTTCTATCCCTTGGTGATAATTATTCTTTGTCACCTTCCTGTCCCCAAGAAAATCTGCTGAAAATTCAAATTTCTGTGTATGTAATGAAAGGAATGGGGAAGATTTCTATATAGCATCACCCACTGGTGATGAGGGATTGAACAAGTCTTTTGGGGTACCAGACACAAGCAGGGTAAAAGCTTAGCTAGACCCATCAGCTTTCAGCTCACTTCTAAGCTGCTCCTGATAGACAGCTGCAGTTACAGAAAGCTTGTTTTTCAGGACCCAAAGGCAGGGTGTCTGCACCAGACCTGCCCAGGGCCAAAGATCAACCTGTGCATTTGCAAGACGGACTCCATGGAGAATCCCTGGACTCTTTCCTGAAGGTATTTAGAAACTGTTTTCTCCTGATGTGGCCCAAGGGCTGAAGCCAGCACCTGGTATTTCAGTGGCATTATCAGATAACAGACTCCCACCTCCCATCACAAAAGGTCAGCCTTATCAGCCTGGCTTGCAGGGGAGCCCCTTAGCCACCTGGAGTCTCTCCATACCCTCTGGGCCTCTGAAATTCTGGTTCCTGGCTTCTTCTCAGGGGTTTCAGGTCTTACCCTCTTAATTTCCTGCTTCCGTCCTTCTGGGCTCCCTGGGAGATCGAGTCCTACCAGTAATTTATTCTCTGACCCTGTTCCGCCTGGATCTCTGTAGGCGGACCCTTGCTCCTCTTTTCAGTTCAAAATCATCTCTCAGATGCCTGGATCTAAAATGTGTTGGATCATATCATGGTGCAAATTTTCTGCTTCCATAGACAACCTCTTCTAGCCTCTGTCCCTCACTGTGTGCCCCACAATTCAACCGTCTCCTTCCTCGTTGTCTCATGGTCTCCATTCTCAATTTTACCTCTCATTTACCTGGTCCTCTACCATGTCTCCTGGGACCTGAACAGAGGCATTTTGATACTCTTCTAATTCTGTATTTCATTTTCTTTTCTGAAGTTGGTAATCATGGGCCTTGGGCAAAGTGTCAGAATTGTTCCTCCTGCAACTCCACCATAGTGGGTGGAGTAAAGCATCACACAAGCTGCAGTAGCTACTGTGACCGACAGACTCACGAACTTCAGAGGTTATGGGCAACAAAAATGTCTTGTTCACCTCACAAAATAGGTTCCCATCTTCAATTAATGTGAAACTTTGCCACCGCCTGTGCTTGTTTTGTTCATATCTTCATTCAAGATAGAAAGAACCTAGAAATCACCTCTAGGACGACAGGCATGTGCCACACCTGGTCTAGTCCAGTCTCCTTAGTGGCTAGTAAAATGACAGAGAAGTAGACCTCAGCTAATGCATGTTGAATAAGTAAATCTGTTTAGTAGTAGTAGTAGAGTTATATATTTCTATGCTTTTGCCTCATATGCAATAATAAAATAGAAAGGTTCTCAGATTCATTTATCTCAACCAGGTACTTATAGGCAGCCGAAGGGGAAAAGCTGGTGTCAAAGTAGTTCTATTTTCCATATTTAGACTGTTCTGAGTTTATGCTTAGAGAAGGGCTAGACAGCCAAATCTACCATGGCCTGTGGGAAGAGAAGAGGCTTGATGAATGGAATGGTTCTGATGATCTGGATCGGCCATATGCTCACAGGGCTGAGAGCTGCCTACCTGATATATTTTGGGAGGTTATCCAAGGTCCTTGCTGATAATCCATTTCTTATGACTCCTGGATGTGGACAGTCACAATGTAGATGTGAACACATGGGGCCAATATTAGGTATGATCATGCTGAGCACTAGTAAACAACTTTATAGCAAAAAGAAAGACCAAGGGAATGGACCCTAAAAAGAAAAACTTCAATAGGGAAAATGGAGAGGATCCTTTGGGCTGGTCCTGTAACCACTTGTTAATGGAGTGCTCCTAAATTTGGCATTTGCCTATACTCCTAATTACTCAGGAGAGTAAACTGGGAGGACTGGGCAATTCAGCAAGGCTCTGTCACAAACAAACAAACAGGGGCCAGGGAGATGGCTCAGTGGAATATGCACTGCCCTGGCAAGTGCAAGGGCCTGGGTTCAATCCCCGGTTCTGCAAAACAAACAAACATAGACAACAATTGAACTTTCTTTTCTATACATCTATTGCTATTTATGTTTGTTTCCAAAAGATATGTAATATAAATTTTATTTTCTAGTAGTGTGAACCAAAATCCAGATTACACAAAATTAATTTTGTGAATATTTCTTCCAGTGAGGCTCAAGGATGGGCAGGGGTGTGTTTCAGCAGTGGAACACTTGCCCAGCTTGTGCCTGCCCAGCCCTAGGAACTGAAACGTCACACGTACAATGATGAAGATGCCAAATCATGCTAAATCCTCTTCATTTTAGTTTTTCCTGCCATAAAAGAAAAAGGTTATGAAGATTGTTAAAAAATTTAAATTGCAGCCGGGCGTGGTGGCGCATGCTTGTAATCCCAGCACTCGGGAGGCTGAGGCAGGAGGATTGTTGTGAGTTCGAGACCAGCCTGAGCTACAAAGTGAGCTTAAAGCCAGCCTGAACTGCATAGCGAGACCCTGTCTCAAAAAAGACAAAAAAAAAAAAAAAAAAAATTAAATTGCACTGTGGTCAAAGATGGAGTTAAATTTTTAAATAACCTGCTTTGCAAAATTATTCATTGTAGTCTTCTACAAATTCTATCACAAGCATAAAATAGGAATTTACTTGCCTTTTATTTTTATATTTTGACTAGAGTTTTAAAGAACATATCTCATTTAAAAATGAATTAAAATAAAAATTATTTTTTTAAATTTTCCTTGAGATACTGACCATACCTCCCAAATTAATTTATACTATTACAGAAAAATTTTAGCTCTAAGATATTAAGTCTGCTTTATTCCACATAATATTTGAAGAATTTCTCACTCAATTCCAGGCATGCATTTCAATGGAGTCTTTCACTGGTCCCTCAATAATTCACCAACATTTATTGAGTGTCAGCTTCATTGAGGTGCTATGCTCAGTGCTGAGGGACAGACACCTCGTGGGAAGGACACATTGCCTGCATTCAGCAGCCTCCCAGCAGACACTTAATGAATAACTTTAGTTTCCTGTTGTAGCAGAATAAGCAGATATGGATTTCTCTAGGTGTCATCAAACCGCCTTGATTTTAAATGTCTTTCGATGTAAGACAGCGCTATTTACTACATTTAATGCGTGGTGGAAGATTTTTAACCTTAAGTGTGATGTGTTGAAGTTTCATCTTACTATATTTTCTGCTTCCAATGAAGGGTTTTTGTCTTTCAGTCATTTACTCAATAGATATTTGATTGTTAATATACATAAGTCAGCATGGCAAGGTCTCCAGCGGCCAGCATGAGGGGGTGATGCAAATTATGGAAGAAATGGTGGCTTCAGCTGGAACACTGGGGTCAAAAGAAGCCAGTGCACATACCAGAGGTAGGGAAGGTGGAATCTATTTACTGGTTGAATATTTTCTTTCCTCCTTGGACTTGCCATCCACCATGACTACATATCCTCTTTCTCCAGAACGCTTTTCTGTTTCTTCACCCTGAACCTGCATGTAAATGGCCACTAGTCCTCAACAACCAGCCCCAGTTGAACTTATTCCTGCTTTGGAGTCAGGAATGCTCACAAAAGCCCTACGTGGAGCCAGAGTGGAGTGAGGCTGAGAGGGACTCCCCTTCTCTGTGTGCAATCCTATGGTACTTTTGCTTTGAGATCTGGAGTGTGTTTGTGCTCTAATTTTTCAGAAAAACTAAAAATGTAAGGATTATAAAATTATGCTTTCCGGAGTTAAAGGAAGCTCCTAGCTCCCCAAATCACCTTTTATTTAAATTTTATTTTAAAGAAAAAAAAAGTAAAACAAAATTTCAACACAAGCTAATAGAAAGGTAACAATGGTTAGTACAAAATAATACAAAAATGTGTAGTTACCTTTAAATTAGTTACTCAGAGTATAAGACATATGCATTCAACTGTCAAAACAATATTAACATAACTCCTTTTTTCACGGAACTAAGAGAAATTAGTATACAATGATCATAATTATCTTGAATGTATACTGTTTGTTTGCTTTTGTTTTTTATTTTGCTTTTCGCTTCCTTCTTTTCGCCTTCCTCCATCCCAGCTTCCTTTTCCTTTTGAACAGCTTCTTCCCATTGTATAATATGTGTTGTACATTTTGGATGTTGTTTACTCTTCTAGCTTCTTGCACTAGTGTTTACACACGAGTCTGGTTTACTTCACTTATAAATAAGTATGAATATGGTCTCTAATTGTATCCATTTAACTATAAAAGTCTCCAGTTTGTCTTTTTTATGGCTGAGTAGCACTGCATTATATAGAAGAGACTAGTTTTTTTATGTATTCCTCAGTTGTTGGGCATTTTGGCTATTCCCAAGATCTAGTTCTCCTAATTTGTGCTGCTATAAACATGAGTGCACATATATCACTGTAGTTTGATGTTTTCAGTCCCTTGGGGAAGATACCAAGGAGAGGAATATTTGTTTCTTTCTTTCTTTTTTTTTTTTTTTTTTTTGAGGAACCTCTACACTAATTTCCACAGTGGTTGCACCAGTCTGCACTTACACTAACAGTTACGAAGGGTTCCACTTTCCCCACATCCCCTCTAGCATTTTTAGTTGATTTCTTCATAATAGCTATTCTTCTCAGGATGAGATGGAATCTCAATGTTGTTTTAATTTGCATCTCTTGAATGATTAATAATGCTAAAACTTTAATACACGTATGCAAATATATATTAAAAAACTTTGATATATATATGTAAATATAGGCATATATATTTGGATGTCTGATTTCATTGAGTTCTTTATATGGTCTTGATGATAATCCTTTGAAGAACAGCTAGCAAACATTTTTCCCACGTGATGGCTTATCTCTTCACTGTGTTTGTGGTTTCTCTTGTTGTGCAAAAGCTCTTTAACAAGATGAAATCCCAGTTGTTGAATCTTTGTAATAGTTCCAGTGCAATTGGGGTTTCATTCATAAAGTCTGCTTTCATTAGTGTCTTCAAGTATGTTACCTATTTTATCTAACAGATTTCACGTTTCTATTTTAAATTTTAGATATTTAATCCATTTCAAATTTAGCATAGTGCAGAATGAAGGATAGATATACGTTCATTTTTAAATTTCAGCTTGTGCCAAGGCAATTTTTCCAGCTCCACTTATTAAAGAGTCTATCTTTCTTCCAGTTAATGTGTTTGGCACATTTGTCAAAGATAAGGTGGCTGAGCTTTCTGAAGTTGTTTCTGCATCTTCTAATCTGTTCCATTGATCCTTGGGTCTGTTTTTTGCCAATACCATACTATTGTTGGTTTTTTAAATGTAGTACAGGGCCTACAAAGTCTCCCTATACAGATTGGATTTGTAGTGATCCTCCTGTTTTCAGCCTCTCAAGTGCTGGGATCACAGGTGCGCAGCTCCACGCTCATTCTCAGTTCCATCTCAGTGTGCCGCAGGGCAGGGCAGGCACAGCACACAGCGCCAGGAATTGAACCGCGGCCCCTGCGTCTGCGTGCCTACCAAAGCAGGTACTTTAGTCCACTGAGCTATCTGGCTGGCCTTCGTGCTGTTTTTATTACAGTAACCTTATATTATAATTTCAAGTCAAGGATTGTGCTTTCCTCTGCCTTGCCTTTGTTGCCCAGAATTGCCTTTGCTATTTTAGGTCTTTTCTGGTTCCAAAGGAATTTTGGAATTGTTTTCTCTGATTCTATTAGAATTTTATTAGGATTTCATTAAATCTGTACAAAAGTTTTAGAAGTATGGCCATTTTCATTTTCCACTCAAGAACAAGGGATATTTGCATTTTCTGATATCCTCTTCAATCTCCTTTTCCAGAGTACGGTAGTTTTCTATGTAGAGGTCTTTTACTTTCATTAGATTTGCTCCTAGCTATTTCATTTTTGGATGCTATTATAAAAGGTAGTGTTTCTCCAATTTTTCTGTCAGTGAGTTTATTATTTGTGTATAAGAAAGCTATTAATTTTTGAATGTTGACTTGTATCCAGCTATGCTACTATATTTGCTAACTAAATCTAGCACTTTTGTTAGTGGAGTTTTCTATGTATGTCATCTGCTAAGAATGGTAGTTTAATGTCTTCTTTTCCTATCACTGTTCCCTTTATGTCTATATTCTAATTGCTCTGGCTAAAATTTCCAGGATTATGTTAAATTAGAGTAGTGACAGTGGGCATTCTTGTATTATTCCTGATTTTAGAGTAAAAGCTTTCAGGTTCTGTCCATTTAGTATAATGTTGGCCTGAGATGACTTTCATCAGATCTAGATAAAGGCCATCTATTCCAAATCTCTGTTTTTGTCATGAATGGGTGCTGGACTTTGTCAAAAGCTTTTTCTGCATTTGTTGAGTTACCATGTGGTTTTTACCCTTGGTTCTGTTAATACAGTGTTTTACATTTATTGAGTTGTGTATGTTGAACCTTTCCTGCATCCCTGGGATGAATCCAACTTGTTTGTGGTGTATAATCTTGATTATTTGTTGCATTATGTTTGCTAGCATTTTATTAAGAAGTTTTATATCTATGTTCATTAGGGAGATTGATGTAAGCTCTCTTTCTTAGTAGGGTTCTTCTCACATTTTGGTATCAGAGTAGTACTTGCCTTCCAGGAATGAATTTGGAAGTACTGCTTCCCTTTCAATTTAATTAAACAGTTTGAGAGGTAGTGGTATTAGGCTTTTGCTAAATTTCTTGTAAAATTCATCAGTATATCCATCAGGACCTGGGCTTTTCTTCCTTGGTAGATTTTTAATTACATCTTTGATTTTATTAATATTTATTAAAGATTTTATATCTTCTTGATTCAGGTTTTGTAATTCATATTCATCTAGAAATCTGTCCATTTCTTCTGATTTTCCATCATTATAAGTTCTCAGATGGGGTATAAATCATCTTCTGGATTTCTGCAGAGTCTGTTGTGGTTTTACCCTGTTCATTTGTAATAGCATGGATCTGAATCTTTTCTTTCCTTTTTTTTTTTTAATAAGGTTGGATAAAGGTTTGTTGATTTTATTTAATCTTTCAAAGAACCAACTCTTTGATTCATTGATTCTTGATTGTTTTCTTAGTCTCCATTGTGTTAATTTCTGCTCTGATCTTTATAATTTTTCCCTCATATAAGCTTTTAGCCTGGCTGGCTCTTCTTTTCTTTTCTTTTTTTTTTAGCTCAAAAGTTCCCTTTTATTCATGAATGGCTCTTCTTTTCTAGAAGTTTGTGATTTACCATTAAGTTGTTTATTTGCACTTGCTGTTTTCCTGATATACATGTTCACTGCTGTAAATTTCATTCTCTGGACTGCTTTCCTTGTGTCCCACAAATCCCAGTATGTTGTAGTGTCACTTTCATTTAATTGTAGAAGTTGTCCAATTTCTTCTTTAATTTCATCTATGACCTACCTAATGGTTGTTCAGGAAAACAATTTCCATGTGTTTATGAAGGTCTTATGATTTTTTGGTCATTGATTTCCAATTTTGTTGCAGTACAGCCTGATAATATGCAAGGGATAATTTCAATTCCTTTGCATGTACTTAAGCATGTTCTAGGCACTAGTATACGATCTATTTTGGAAAACATTCTAGGTACAGCTGAGAAGAATGTGTATTCTGATGTTGTGGGGTGGAACACTTTCTGAACATCTACTGAGTCTGTTTGTTCAAAAGTTTGTTTCATTTCTAAGATTTCATTGTTGACTTGTTTGGTAGTTCATCTGTCTTTTGTGGTATACTCATATCTTCCAATACAATTGTGTTAGTGCTTATTTAACTTTTCATGTCCATTAATATTTGTTTTATATATTGAGTGTTGTGGCATTTGTTGCATATGATTGGATTATTCTCTTTCTCAAGAATGTAGTAACTCTCTCTTTCTTTAGTTTTATGCATTTGGTGCAGGGCCTTCCCACACAGCTCAGACTCCTAGTGACTCTCCTGTTTTAGCCTCCCCAGAGGTGAGATTAGAGGCGTGTGCTACCATGCCCAGTTTCAAAGGCTGAGTTGGTGTGCCAGGGATGAGGCTTGCAGAGAATATAGTACCACTGTTCAAACTCAGGTCCTTGCACTTGCCAGTATGGTGCTTAGACCACTGAGCTATTTCTCCAGCCCCATGTTTGTCTCTCTTAATCAATCTTGGCTTAGAATTAATTTTTCTGCAAATAGCTAACACCCCCCCCATTTTTAGTTCCTGTTGCATAGAGTATTGCTTCCCATCTTTTGACTTTCAGTCTATGAATTTCTTCACTTAAACGTGTTTCTTGTATTCATCATATTGTTGGATCTTGGATCTTGATCCATTCTACCAAGTTTCTTTTGATTGGTCAATTGAGACCATTAATATTGATGATGGTTCTAAATAATATGTATTGACTTATACTTGTCATATTATTTTCCTATTAATTGCTCTCTGCCTTTAATTGTTTGCCTTGTTTGTTGGATTCTTTCTGTTGGGGTTCATGAAGATGTCATCCTTGTTATCTCTTTCTAAATGTTACTCAAAATATTTTGGAGTGCTAGCCAGGTGGACATAAATTTACTCACTTTTTTTAAAAAATGTATTTAGTGTAGGGTCTACAGAGTCTCACTACGCAGCTCGGACTCATAGTGATCCTCCTGTTTTCAGCCTCCCAAGTGCTTGGATTACAGGTTGTGCACCACCACACCCAATCTCAGTCGTCATCTCAGTGTACCCTGGGGGTGGGGCTGGCATGGCACACTGGGGATGATCCCTGTTCCTGCCTAGGCACAGTAGTCTGCTGAGGTATCTGGCTGGCCCTTACTCAGATGTTTTTCTTCTCATGGAGATATTTTATTTCTCCATCAGTTTTTTTTTTTTTTTTTTTTTGGTACTAGGAATTGAAATCAAGTCCTTGTACTTGCCAGGCAGGTGCTGTGCCACTGAGCCATCTCCCTGGACCTGTCCATCAGTTTTGAAAGATATTCTTGTAGGGCCTATCAGTCTGGATTGAAGGTTGTTTTCCTTTAGAGCTTGAAATACTCACTCCTACTCCTAGCTCTCCTTGACTTGAGGATTTTGTGCTGAGAAAGCAGTTGTGATTCTGATTGGCTTTCCTTTATAGATGCTTTGTTTCTTCAGCTTTTAAAATTCTATTGTTGGGTGGGGAGATGGCTCAATGGAATAAGAGCTTCACTTCACTGGCAAGTGCAAGGGTCTGAGTTCAATCCCTGGTTCTGCCCAAAAAATAAATCAATAAATAAATAAAATAAAATTCTATTCTTGTATGAATTTTTGGAATCTTGATTGTGATATGCTTGGCTATATATATATATATATATATATATTTTTTTTTTTTTTTCTTTTTACTGTGTCTAATTGGATTTCTACATTCCTCACTTAATTGTATGTCAAATTCTTTTTCCTACTGGGTAAGTTTTCTACCATGACATCTGTGAAAAGTTTTCTATATCATCTGTCTCCTGCTTTTTCATTGACTCCCCAGTCAAACTCAAGTTATTTTTCATTGCCTTATTTAGCAACTGCTGGATTGATTTCTCATAGTCTCTTCCTTGCTATTTTAAAGAAATCTTTCTTTTCATGATTGCTAACCACAAGCCTGTCTTCTATATCTGAGATGCTGTCCTCACATTGGCTTATCCTGCTGTGGATGCCTTTAATACAATTTTATTCTCCTTTATATCTGCTTGAATCTACCATTTTGCTCCTGTGATGAGCACTCAGGACTTCCATAATTTTCTTAAGCTATTCTATATTTTTTAATCTCTGTCTTCTCAGTAGTTACTAAGCATGGCTTTCATTGTGGATAGTATCTCTGAAATTATCTGAGAAATTATTTCTGATTTTATTTTTCCACACAATTGTTTTGTTGTTGCCACCTCAGAGAGATCAGTTTGGTAGCTTTTGGGCTGTCTAAACTCATTGCCTCTTAGCTTTGTCTTTGTTGGACTGGATATCTGAGGTTCCATCTTGTTTACATGACATCATTTTATTTTATTTCTTTTTTTAAAATCTTAATTCCTGGGGTGATGCTTGCAAATTGCCTGTTGCTTTGTTTCTAGTATTTAGAACTTTTAGGAAATGACTACTTTTCCCAGATATCTTCCTGGTGTAGCTAGGTTTTGGGTTTAAGTCCGTTGCAAGACCCTACCTCTTCAATTTGTTGGAGATGAGAAATTGCTGCCTGCTTGGTCCAGCCTCCATTTCTTTGGCCCTGTTCTACAGTATTTTCTGTTACTTTTAGTCAGTCTCAGTCTTAGAATACCAGGAATCCCAGCTATTTGGAATAATTATGTCACTTTTGCTCTAGTGGTAGCATCAGCAATGACAATAGCACTAAGTACAGCCCAGAAAATGACCATCTGTGCTAATCATTAATTTGCTACCTTTAGCCACACAAACTAGATTTGTGGTTATATAAGAATCTAAAGTAAACCTGAAAATTATATGCAGTACACAAGTCCATAATATGTCAATTTTGAGATCTGGGGTTAAAATTTAAAAGGAGCCTAGGAGAAAATAGAGAAGGGCAAGAAGAGAAAGAAATTAGAAGAAAGGCTGGAGGACAAGGGAGATCACACTGACTTTGGGAAATGTGTCAGGGACTAGAAAGAAAGAGAGAAGGAAGAGATAAAAAGAATAGAACAGAACAAGAACCACAAGGAGGCTAGAAACTGTAGTCACACTCACTTAAAAACACTACCAAACAATGGAGAGAATAAAACAAACAAAAAAAACCCCCACCACCACAATAACAATGGCAAATAAGACAAAGAAAAAAGCCCACTTCCAGGTTTGTCTCTGCTACCACTGGTAGGCAGCGCGTGAAAACAGAGCCCGACTGACGCTGGTCTATCGCAGCAAGCTAGCAGCTGCTGTTCAGTTGCACAATGGATGAATTCCCATGAGCCTGTACCTTCTAGCTGAGACCAGACTTAGCCAGTCCGCAGCCATCGGAACACCTTTTGAGGGTGTGATCCCAGCTTGGAGGCACCAGATAGCCAGCAGCCACTCCCCACAGTGCCCTCCAGGCAATTGTTCTCTGGCCTCTTGCCTGGGCCAGCTGAGCCCTGGTGCCAGCCCCAGCCAGTGTAGTCCTTCATATCCACTGCTCCCCTCCGCTGCTGCGTCTCTCTGTGGAGGCCTCTTGTGTCCCCAGCAGTCATGGGTGTCTGCAGGCTTGAATTGCCCCTCTCATGCCGTCAGTCCTGTCTGAAGAAGAGTGCGCTGCCAGCTACCTCCTTCTTTGTGGAAGTTTCTCTCTTGCCTCTCTCCATGGCTTCAGTTTGAGCTTCAGATCCTTCCTCACTTCTCCCTTCTCTTCCTTTCATTGCTACATCTCAGCTCCCAGAGGGAAGCTCTCAGCAAGGCTCTTCCTCTGCTGCTCACCCCTCTGCAATCTTGGTGCTCCTCCTCACCTCTCAAGTCTTAACACTTAACTGGGAAAAAAACATAAAATGACCCACTACGTGTCCTTCATTTGACACCCACCCACTAAGATGGCTCTTTCTCTCTGCATCTGTTCTTCAAAGTTGTGCCCTGTGGCTCTCCCCGAGGAGCTGGAAGGAGAAGCTGTGTGCTGTGTGTGAGTACAGCATCTTGCCTAGGAGTCAGGCTAGGGGGAGGAGGAAGTGGAGCAGGAAAGGGGATAGTTTGCCTTTGGCCTATGCCATGTCACAGTTTTTAAATAGATCCCCTGGAACTAGAACTCGAGTTTGTGCTGCCTACCCAAAATCTTCAGAAAGTTTGCTTGGAGGGATTCTTGTGGGGGTGAGAGGTGAGGGGCAGCATTTCATCTCAGTCTTGCACTTTAAATTTAGTTGTGAGGGATAATTGATGCTGGTTTTCCTGAGGACATACTTTATCAGCCAGATGAGCAGAAGATTCTTCTAGTCCTTAGAGAGCCTACAGTTTTCAGGAAAATAATTTTATTTTTATTTTATGCATTTGGTGTAGGGTCTCACTATGCAGCTTGGAATCATAGTGATCCTCCTGTTTTCAGCCTGCCCAGTGCTGGGATCACAGGCATGTGCCATCACACCTGGTCTTGGTGGTCAGCTCAGTTTGCCCGGGGGTGGGGCTGGTATGACATGGGGTGCTGGGCATTGAATCCAGTCCCTTTGTTTGCCTAAGCAGGTGCTTAGTCCACTGAGCTCTCTTGCCAGCCTAGGAAAATAATTCTAGATTAATGAATTCAGTTTCTTGTTAGCATTCTGCTCTCTACAGGGCTTGCCCACCATACCTGGTAACTGAGGGTTCTTCCCTAGGATGGTGGGCTGGCAAATGACCCATGTGGAACTGCTGGCCCTGTCTTCATCTATGCTACGTTTCCTTTATAGCATCTCGTATCATATACCATAGTCAAATATGGATGCTTCTTTGAGTTTCTGCTCAGTATTGATTCCCCAGACCCCATAGGTGTGTCCAAACTTTCATGCCTAGTTTCCTTGAGGTTCTGAAGACAAATAAAGAGAGAGGAGATACATTCAAATGCTTCTTGGAATAAAGATACTTTTATAGTTTGCAGTTCTGACTAGTATTTTTAGCATCCGTGTTTGTCAAACACATTAGTGTTCCATTATTGGGACTTTAGGTGGCATGCCATATGTCTTCTTAGTTGACCTCAAAGTGGGGGTGATTGCCAACCTGCAAGAGCAGCGAACACCTGTGAAACTTTTCAGCACAAAGATAACTGATTTTATATTGATATTTTCCAGTTTCCACATTTGTTTTGCTTTCCTCCCTGAGCACCATATCGTTATTTTGGATCAGCCTGTGTCGTCTTGGCACTGAGACCTCTATGAAAACGAGTTGCAAGGTATCATCAGTTATCAGTGGAAGGCTGTCTGGTCCACTGCCAAGGCCCATTGGTCTGTCTGTTATGACCCTACCTAGGACAGTTTTAGTGGAAGCTTAAGAAATCATCACAGGGCCTCACTTACAGAAGCCCACTGGTTCATTTATTAGCCCACATTTAAGGGCTACCTCGCAGAATAATCTCAGCAGCGTTATCATGACAGTTGCTATAACCCACTGCAGCCAGGGAGCCATATCCCAATTATGTGTTCTATTGTTTCACTTGTGATATGAGCGCAGTACAAATTGTTGATGATAATTATGTTGATTTTCAGCAGTTTGCAAATTAGTAAATTAGTACATTTAGAAATATAAATATACCCAAAGGCTAATATGTGTGTTGGGGCTAGTTAACAAGTATTTATTGAGTGCTACAGCATGTGTGGTGGACTATAATAGGCACAGTGGTAAGGATACCGGCAACAGTGTAAAACAAACAGGAGCCTACCCTGGTGCAGATATAGGTTGTGCTCCGTAAAGATGAAAATGCTTTACTAATTTAGCTAGTTTTTTTTCTGACAGCTAACAACCTTGAAACAATGGCATAAAACAATTTAATATCTCCTGCCGCTTTCACCAGGCTCAGTTATGTTCAGCGGCTGTCCTCCTCGAGAGTCTCTGGGTAGCAAGGCTGTCAACCGGTGCTGGCTGTGGAGGGGGCCCCTGGTGCTCCCCTGCGTGGCTCTCGTCCTGCAGTAGGCCAGACCCTGACGGTTCTCAGGGCAGTCATCCACGAGGGTGAGAGGGTCCTTTGAGGCCTCGGAGGCCTGCCCTCAGAAATCGCCTCCTCTGACATCTGCCACGTTCTGTTGGCTGAAACAAGACCTATAGCCAGCTGTCCCCTGTGGAGACTTTTCTTGACAAAGAGCAGCGAAGTCCCAAGTCAAAGGTGCACGCGCACCACAAAGGGCGAGATTTGCGCTGCATTAAGTGATCCACCACACTTACGTAAAAATTAGCTCTTCACAAGGCTAATTTTTAACTTCAAAATTCCTATTCTACTATTATAGATGATTACACTGGATCAAAATTCAGCTTTTTCCATACTTTAAATTTATTTATTTATTTTTCTTCTGTATTTTAGGGAAGGGTCTACAGGGTGTTTAGGTCTCACTACTAGATCGGACTCCTCGCTGTCTCAGTGTGCCCTGGGTGCATAGCCAACACAACAGGCCTGAGGATCGAACCCGTGGTCCCTGCTCCTGTTTGCAAGTGCTTTAATCCACTGAGCTATTTGGCTGGTCCTGTATACCTTAAGTTTATAAAGGTTCCTTTTCCCATGTCAATTTAAGTTCCTCAAACAGTGAAGAACTTCTGTGTGTGATTTTCTTGTCAAAATATTTGGTTTAGTCTTCAGAAAATGGTGGTCTATTATTTGACTTAATATTTAACTGAATAATAATGAACTGCTATTTACGTTTTTAAAATTGCTAAAGGGAGATAAGTGTAGTGCCCTGGAAACAAAAGAGTAGCTAATTAACTTTGTGTTTCTCAGAGTTAAAATCCATTTATCTGCAGTTGCTCTTAATTCTTTGAGCCAGAAGGCACTGCCTTTTTTAAACTTTTAAACACTATCTTCTAATAAAAATAATATCTAAAATAATATCTTAATGTTTCAAATAAGTTATTAATTGTATGGTAATTTAGATACATTTTATATGTGGAATACATTTATTTATATCATTTTCTGTAGTTAAACACTATTCACCAATGAAAACATAGGTTTTCATATAGGTCCTTTGGAAATGAGTCTTTTTCAGAATAGTGTTGATCATGTAACTTGTGGTTTAGGCCATTTTAAGAACTGATTGTTTGTTATTTACCTTGACTCAAAACTCCAAAGATACAGAGGCATGTACCCAGTCAAAAGTCTGATTCATTTCTCCTTCTCTTCATTTTATCAATCATCTACGTGCTCTTTTTGAGCTATTTCACTCACATACCTGCCAATATATGGTGAGATTCCCTATCTCTTCGGATTATGCAAGATATAGCACATCCTATATGATCTTCAGTTTGTTTTTCCCATTGCTATGTCGTGCTCAATTTCAGTTCTTAATGAAACTTTTCATTGCTTTTTAGAGTCACGCAGTATTCTATGGTATTCCACAAGTGACCTGCTTATTTGATCAGCATTGAATGGACTTGGGTTACTTCCTACATTTTGCATTACAGTCAAAGCGATAATGAATGGCTGTGGTGAGCGGCTGAAGCTGGAGATCGATCCACAGCCAGCCTCAAGAACACAGAGAGCCCGAGGCAGGCCACGTGGATAGACTGCTCCAGTGCCCAGCTGTGGACAGGCTTTCAGGCCGAGAGAGGCCCCGATAGTCCATCTCCCCAGTGTATGGATAAATACGCTCCCCCATTACCTTTCTCTCCTCCTCCTCCTCCCTCTTTCTCCTCCTCCTCCCTCTCTTCTCCCTCTCCACCACCCTCCTCTTCTTCCCCTACCGCCACCCTCCCCCCTCCTTTTCCTTCTCTTCCTCCTCCCCCATCTTCTCCTACCTTTACTTCTTGCATCAGGAGAGGGGTGTCTATCCATCCTGTTTTTCACTTTTCTGACTCTTGTCCTTCTCTCTCCATCCTCCCACCACCCTCACCTGAGAACTTGGACACAGCATGACTATCTCATTTCCTCTAGTGGATGTAAAATTTCTTCAAAGGACATATACATTTATAATTCTGAAAAGCATTGCCAAATATCCTATCTTTGAAAACAAATGTACAGCTTAATAGAAACGCATGAGTGTGCCTGTTCTCTACATGCTTGGGCAGATATTATTAAATTGGCAATTACTGACTCTAGTGATTATTATAAATTGATATTCTCTAATACCTTAAAGAAGAAAAGTACTTAATCATCTTCCAAGTTTACACAACAGGGAGTTACATTTTATTATGACCTGGATATTCAAATGTCTTACATAATTTGCCTAATGTCATGTAGCAAAATTAGTCCTAAAATAGGGACACAGTTTGGTCCAGGGGAATGCTCATAGGAACAGCCTAGGCTCAGCCCTGAATTGCTGATGGGAAATCACCCATGTCTTGTCTGAGCAGATGCTTGGCCACACCCTCGTCTTCTCTCGTTTTATTCCATGTACTCAACCACAGAGCATCTATCTCGGGCTACCTGTGTTTCCTCGGTGCCTGGAAAAGCAGTCAACAAAACCAAGATCCAACATGGGTAGAGCTTACATTCTCCCAGGGAGTGACAAATAAATAAGCATCTAATATCAGGGCTCTCACACACTGGTAGGAAACAGAAAGAAGACAAGGGTGGGAGAGGGAATGTTACTATGAAGAGCTTGGTAAACCAGCCACCTCCTCTTTTGTTTATGAGGAATGAAGTGCCCACCCCTGTCTTTCTCCTGAATGCCTACCTCACATCTTCCAGATGCATGAAATATCCTTGCTCTTTCCATACATTGGCCTTGGCTGGGCATGAGGGCACACACCTGCAGTCCCGGCACTCAGGAGGCTGAGGCGGGATGATGAGGGCTAGCTTGAGGCCAGCCTGAGCAACACAGTGAGTTCAAAGCTGGCCTGATCTCCATAGTAAGACTCAGTCTCCAAAAACAAACAGCAAGTACTTTCAACATCTGAGAGAATATCAAGTAAGAACAGGTACTATTGGCCAGATTGTAGTTCAGGGGCTCAGTGACTGCTGGGCATGAGGTCCTAATTTGATTCTCTGTACCAAAAAGTAAAAAATAAAAATAAGAAGAGCTATTATTTATGTACTAGCTCTTATTTTGTGCTATGCAATGTGCATGGTGTTAAACAATAGCTCTACAAGCTAGGCGTTATTACTGTCACAATTTTTATTCTTAATTTCATTTTAAAGTAAAAAAAGAGATAAGAACAAAGCAATATAAAACAATAAAATGGTACAGAATTTCAAAATAAGAACAGGAATTTTTTTTTTTTTTTTTTTTTTTTTGCGGAACCAGGGATTGAACTCAGACCCTTGTGCTTGCCGGGGAAGTACTTATTCCACTGAGCCATCTCCCTAGCCCAAAGCATTTCTTTTTTTTTTTTTTTTTTTTTTTTTGGCAGAACCAGGGATTGAACTCAGGCCCTTGTGCTTGCCAGGGAAGCACTTATTCCACTGAGCCATCTCCCCAGCCCTAAGAACAGGAAATTAACAATGGAGGCTATGTTACATATTGTTATCCTTAAACTTGTTGCTCCGATTACTATATATAGTCGTTTAAGAATTGCTGTAGGGAGGGATGGCGGTATAGCTCAGCGGACTAAGCGCTTGGTTAGGTAAGCTCAGGGACCAGTGTTCGATCCTTGGTTCCCCAAGCCGCGCCGGCCCCGCCTTCGGGTGCACTGAGCCAGCGATGCAATCCGGGCGTGGTGGCGCGCGCCTGTAATCCCAGCACATGGGAGGCAAAAAGCAGGAAGATCGCTATGAATGTGGACTGCATGCATAGTGAGACCCTGCACCAAAAAAAAAAAAAAAAAAAAAATCAGTGGAATAAGCACTTTCCTAGCAAGTGCAAGGGGCTGAGTTCAATCCCCATTTCTAAAAAACAAAAAAAGAATTGCTGCAATTTTTAAAAGAGGAAACCTTGGCACAGAAAATTTAAGTAATCCGTCCTACAGCTAATCCATCCTTGACTCCCTATCAGTAAGTCATCAAGTAGACTCAACTCAAGTAACCTTATTCCCAAGCACATACTCTTAGTCAGCATGCCCAAATTCCTGTAATTTCATTTTTACATTTAGAGCAAAGTTTGATCCCTTTAAAAATTGAAATATAGAGCTGGGCATATAGCTCAGTGGCACAAGTACCTGTCTGGCAAGTGTCAGGTCTCAGGTCCAATTCTCAGAAGCAAATAAATAAATATTGAAATATAATTCACATATTGGGGCTGGGGAGATAGCTCAACAGATAGCTCACTTGCCTGGCAAGTGCAACGGCCTGAGTTCAATACTCAGTCCACACACACACACAAATAATAATAATAATAATTCACATATCATACATTTCATCTCTTTAAAGTTTACAGGTTAGTAGTTTTAAGTATATTCACAATTTTTTTTTTCAAATACCACCCCTAATTCTGGATCTAAGACACTACTAGTTTCTTTTTACCATCCTCAAAAGAAGTCTTCAATTCTTAGCAGTTACTCTTCTTCCCTTCTGTCTCCCGCTCCTGTTATCTACTTATGCCTTTTTTTATCTGAAAAGATTTGCTCATTTTGGATATTTCATATAAATAGAATCACATACTATGTGGCATTCTATGTCTCACTTCTTTCAGTTTATCCTTTTGGTATCATGTATCAGTACCTCGTTTCTTTTTGTAGCTGAATATTATTCCATTGGGTAGATATGCCTTTTATTTATTCATTCATTAGTTGATGGGCATTGAGTTTTTTTCTACCTTTGGATGTAGTAAATAAAGCACTTCTGAATATTCCACATAGCCTGTTGTGTGAGCATATATTTTTAATTCTCCTGGGTAAAAATATATATAAAATGAACTCCATTTAACTTTTTAAAGAACTGTTTGCAAGGTGGCTCTATTACTTACCGATGATACATCGGGGTTGATTTCTACACACTCTTTTTTTTTTTGGTAGAACTGGGGATTGAACTCAGACCCTTGCACTTATTCTCCTCAGCCATCTCCCTGGCTCCCTGTACACCTTCTTGCCAACACTTGTTTAATGCATATGAAGTGGTATCTCAATGTAATTTTTAAGATTCTTTCATTGTGCCAAAATACACATAAAATTTACTGTCTATATTATTTTCAAGTGCTCTGTTCAGGGACAATAAGTCAACGCACACTGTTCATCACAGAGCTCCTTACGAGAGCCTTCTATTCCCCCTCTCCACAGCCCCCCACACCCACTTATTACATTCTGTCTCTATGAGTTTGCCAGTAGGAGTGTATCATCTAAGTAATATCATCCAATATTAGTCCTTTGGCAAGCGGCTTATTTCAAGTAGCATAACGTCCTCAAGGGCCCATCTGCATTGTTATAGGTCTATTGGCGTTCATGTGCTCATTGGTAACCTGTACAACCTTTTTGGAAAAAATGTTTCCGAATCCTTTCATTGATCGCTGTGGCCTAAATACCATAGTCCCCTAGAATTTACGTGTCAATGGCTCATGCACATAGTTCCAGCTACTCTGGACTGGATTAGCACCTCTATGAAAGGTCTTGCAAGAGCACTTCTGCTCACATCTCCTGCCACGTGAAGACACTGCATTTCTTCCTTTTCTTTGTCTTTCTGTCCCTTCTACCATGCAAGAAAAAGCCAGGAGACTCAGCAGACTCTGAATTCCAAGGTCATGACCTTGGGTTTCCCATCTTCCAGAAATGTCAGAAACAATGTCTACTTTTCCTAAGTTACCTCATCTGTAAGTTTCTTATGATAGCACAGACTAAGATGCTATCTATAATTTAATAATTAGCCTGGATCGAGGTCCACACTTTGGATCACCTGAGATATTTCTTAAGGTATATTCTCTTATTTTTTCCCCTAGACTGGGGTGTTCATCACTAGACTGCAGCCTCTGGGTAGTAATGTCTGCTCATAGCAAGGCAATTATTAGCCCTGTGTGTCTTATGGCCTGGCAAGGAAAAATGTCAATGGCGATAATTACGAATACAAATAATTTTAGAAATGATGTATATTGGAGCCAGGGAGATAGCTCAGTAGAATAAGCACTTCCCTGGCAAGCACAAGGGCCTGAGTTCAATCCCCAGTTCCAAAAGAAAAAAAGAAATGATGTATATTATAAAGAGTCTAATTCTTAAAAATTGATTATGGATATAGATTCCCATTAATTCTTCACTCTTCTTTATCCTCATTTCAATCTATCCTATATAATGTTGCCTAAATAGTTTTTGACAATGTAAATCTGACCTGTTATTTCCTGCTCAAAGGCTTCTATAGCTGTCCAGTGCCAGTCAAGATAAGTGCAACCTTCTATTATTCAAAATCTTTCCATTTATTGACTCAATCAGTAAGAAATATATTTTATACTGTGATCAGAGAACAAATACACACATTAGCAGACACATACTCAAACAATAAATTGTTCACAGAAGTTCCTTCCCTTGCTCTGAATTGTCTTCTCTCTTCCCTCCCCAGTGCTCTCACTCTCTCACTCTCTCTCTCTCTCTCTCTCTCTGTACTCCGGGTTGAACTCAAAACCTCACACCTCCTAAACGAGTGCTTTATCACTGAATCATACTGCCAGTCTACAATTGTGCTTTGATTTCTTAAATTTATATATATAATTTCTTAAAATTATATATAATTTCTTAATACTATCTATGTATATAGTCTTATTAAGCTGATTTTCAAATCTAAAGTTTAGAAAACATGACTCTACAGCATGGCCAAAAATGACGAGATGCTTCGAAGTTAGATGAAATTTAGTCCAGTGAAACCCAACCTGTTTGTGCTTAGATCATTTGGAGAACTGAAATTGTGGTTTTCTTAAGCCAACAGAGCCTAGAACTTCACCTTTAAAGAACGCTCATTCATACAGTATGGAAAGGAGCCCAGGAACCTGCGTTTTCACTAAATCTTCCCATTAATTCTGTAGAGCAGCCAGGTTTCGAAGCAACTGTGCTACCCCATTCCACGTGTCTCCCTCCCCACACAAGTACTTCTTGTTTCCTGTACCTTTCCTTCACCCATTTATTTCCTGGAATCATCTCTGCTGGTGGGAATTTTTACAGGGCTGTGGAAAATAGTACTTTTTAATTCATTCTTCTAACCCTAAGGACCGTCTTAATTCTCTGGAATAACTGCTGGTCCTCTTCTTTTTTTTTTTTTTTTTTTTGGTCCTGTACTGGAGATTGAACCCACAGCCTTCCTGCTGAACTACATGCCCATGTATCTCTCAGTATGGTTTTATTTTTTATTTTGAGATAGGGTCTCCCTTAGTTTCCTAAGCTGCCTTTACATTTACAAGGCTCCTGGGTGCTGGGATTCTTGCCACACAGTGCTACACTAGGCTGCTACAAAAATTTACTATTTGGACATTGTTGATGGCATGCCTTTGCCCCAGTTCATGGTGTTATATTCCTAAATACAGTATATTTTATTTATTTATTTATTTATTTATTTATTTATTTATTTATTTATTGCAGAACCAGGGACTGAACTCAGGCCCTTGCACTTGCCAGGGAAGCGCTTATTCCACTGAGCCATCTCCATGGCCCCTATACAGTATATTTTAAATGAACACATTATAACTGGCCCTGGGAGGGGACCTATTTAATAAATTGCCTTGATAGAGCCTTTCATTCTGGGGATGAGCTAATTTTTAAAAAAGCAGTTTGTGTTTTTAAGTTTTTTTTTTTCTTCCCAGTACTGAGGTTGACACAAGGCTTTTGAGCTGAGCCATCCACTCATCCACTCATTCCCTCGTTCATTTGCTCATCAGGATCTCACTGCTCCATTGCCCAGGCTAGGGGTAGACTTCCAATATTTTCGCATGCTGACATCACAAACCTTCCACAGTGCTGGAATTACAGGCCTGAGTTTAAAAGAGAGTATAAACAATGCCAACATGAAATTGCATCTGGCAGGTGAACACTAAGCCTTTCTGCATTGGATACTCATGCAGCTGAGCCTTCGTTTGCCTCTTTCTCAATATTCTTTTTAGCACAGCTCTCCACAGAACAATTGCCAGATCGAAAGACTAACATCCCAAACAGCCTCCGACTAAAATTCTTCCCATTTTATTTGATGTTAGACTCTCCTGAGAGTTCTTAGTCTCTGTGACTAGAAGTTTCCAGGTTATGTCTTTGAGCTTGAACAAATCAAACATCCTAAACAGTCTGTTCCCATGTTATTTAGCTGTGGGGGTTCAGAACACCGTTACAATGTTTTCTATTTTGCATGGGTATCAATTAAAGCACAGAGAAGATTTGATTAGCTCAAAATCTCAGAGGAATTGGCAATGATGGGGGTAAAGGCTGGCTTCCCAGGTTCCTAGCCCAGTTCACTCCATACTAAACCACAGGTATGTTGCCTGCGGGTTCATGGGGCCACACAGTGTTCCCTGGAGCGCATACCTTTTAGCTCTAGGAGAATGAAGCCCTGTGAATTCCAGAGAGCCATTCGGGGAATCCAAGTCCGGGTTAGTCTCATCCAGGGAGTCTGAGCATTTCTGAATGTGCATTAGAAAACATGTGATTAGCAAATACTCAACAGGATTTTGAGATATTTATTTTAAATGTCAATCTACTTTGGATTTATAGGTTATATCTACTCCTGCCTATCTACTTACTTTGAATTTAATGGCCATGAAATGATTAATATGAAGTTTTATAAAACATTATTATTTGCATACTTAGGAAATGCTCTTAGAAGAGGCCACTGATAAAGGCAGTGGCAGCGCTCAGCTTGTAGAGCTGGGCGTCACAACTAGTGGGGCCTGGAAATCACACCTCTGGATATACCGCAGAAGAAAAACTAGTCACTGAGGAGTCTCACCATGTACCCAGTATTCCAATGTCACCCCAGATTCTGATCTCATCTGGAACTACAGGTATCTTGCCCCATTTTCACAAAACATATCCCCATCATTAAATCATGCATGACTGTATAAAGCTTTACTTTATAGCTATCTAAAGCCATGGCGGCATCAGCACCTCCTGGTCATTGTTGGGTCACACAGGATTATATAACCTATTTTATTGTCATTAAAGCATTTATCATCACTTGAACTCTTATTTGTTAATTTACTGTTAGTCTTCCCCACCAGATGGTAAACTCAGGGCAAGTGTTGGCCTTATCTATCTTAAGTTTTTGTTTTTATTTTTTTTCTCCAGCACTTAGAACAGTACCTGGAATCTAGTAAGTGCTAAATATATATGTGTCGCTTAAATGAAATACTCATCTATGATGTCAGTGGGTAAATGCCTCTCTGACCTATGGAGTGCTCTAAGAGACTGCCCAATAATGATCTTTGGAATGACTTCAACAAGTGCATTAGGTAATCTCCCCCACCTGTCCGCTGGCTGCATATCAGCCAGGCTCCACAGTTTATGCAGGAAGATAAACCAAGATTTGCATAGGAAGCAGCATCAGCTTCCCATTGGAAAATCGTTTACATTCGCATGAAAGGAATTAGGGCAGGCGACCTGGGCATCAGGGGAGCAGCTGCACCCTAGCGTTTGATGCCCACTGCCAGCAGCAGAAGAGCTCTGCTGGAAGGAGAGGAAGTTACAGCTGCCTGGCCTTGTGGCCATGAGGCCACGAGCTGCATCTGCAAGGTCATCATGGGGTAATTCAGGGTGTAGCTCGAACACGCTCTGGTGCTGAAAGGGAGCTTTCTTCCTACCACACCAACACATGGTTTGCCAGAGGAAAAGCACGAGATCAGCAGGACTGACGAGCCGGCTTGGTGCTTTCAGGACACATTTCTAGTAAACCAGTGGCTCCCTTCTGACTCCTCCAAAACAGCCAACAGAGTTTATTCATTACCAAGTGTGAACAGTGTTCATGCAAGGCCTCCAGCTCGCTATTGCTTTGCATGCCAAGGGCACTTTTCAAAAAAGTAATTCTTAATAATAGTCAATGCTTCTTGTACTACAGTCTTGGGGAGGGAAAAGTTTTAACCTACTTTCAAACTATAGATAAACAGATTTATTTCTCTAGTATAAATCTAAAAATTAAGAGAAGAGTACCATGGCACAAAGCTGCACTTAGAAAACCACATGGCACACTTAGAATGTGCAAAGAAGATGGAGAGGCAAGCGCTCAGGCCTGTTTATTGGCTGGGCTTGTGTGTTGATGTTTGATAACCAAGTGACTGGAGCTTTCCCAAAGGCTTTGGTGATATGAATTGGAGGCCATGAAGTCATATGTTGACTAGTTTACTTGCCCATTAGTGGACAAAGCATTGACATGGAAATTGGTAATTTGTGCTATAGTTTTAGCTTGTCAAATTTCTGTGCTTTGTTGTCTTTATAAAGTTATTTAAGGGCCGGCCAAATAGCTCAGTGGATTAAAGTACCTGCAAGCAGGTGCAGGGGCCAAGGATTCCATTCCCGGGCCTGCCATGCCTGCCAAGCCCCCAGGGCACGCTGAGATGCAGGGCATGGTGATATGTGCCTGTAATCCCAGCACTTGGGAGGCTATAAATAGGAGAGTCACTAGGAGTCCGATCTAGTAGTGAGACCCTGAACACCCTGTAGACCTTTCCCTAAAATACAAACTAACTAAATAAATAATTATTTAATTCTCTGAGCTTTAATTTCTTTATATATAAAATGGAAGTAAAACCCTTCCCATGGGGTTATTGAGAAAGTAAAATGAGCTTAATCTGTGCAAGGAGCTTTCGTAGTATTTGGTGTGAGGTCCAGCACTTGGCTCCCCAAAGATCACTAGTTCAGTCTGAGATGAATGGGATCATTCTTAGGTAAAAAGCAATTTAGTCAGGCTTCAGCCTTTTTATAGTTCAAGGCTCTAGAGAATTCTAACTTTATCCAAATGGCCATCAGTTTTGCATTTATTGACTGATAGACTTGTAAGGAAAATTTCCTGTGCGCTTTCTTTTCTTTTTTCTCTTCATCATCATCATCATCTTCTTCTTCTTTTTTTTTTTTTTTTTTTTTTTTTGCAGAACTGGGGATTAAACTCAGGCCCTTGCGCTTGCCAGGGAAGTGCTTATTCCACTGTGCTATCTCCCTGGCGCCCCCCCCCCACTTTTTTTTTATTATAAATGCAAACTCTATAGAAAAATGATTAACTTTGGAAATGTGGAGAAAGATTCAATACAACTGATGAGACCCTTGCATTATTTTCAGGCTACATAAATTGAGTCATATTCTTAAATAATAAATGGCATTAGTAGAGTAACATAATAAATGCCTTTACAAATTAGAAGGCAGATGGCACAGGGCATCACTGTCATTAAGAATAAGGGCAAGAGCCTCAGAGTTTAACTGAATCCATTTTAAAAATATTCTCAGGACAAAGTTAAATCTTTATGGGTTGAGCATGACATATGTGATACAAAAATGAGATACATATTTTCTTGGTATGAGAGACGAGACTTAGTCTGTGATAACACAAAAGATGAAAATTACAGAAAGTGCACTCTGACACAACTATGTGGCAATCATTCACACAACTCAGAAGAAATTGGGCTTTAACAAAGCCACTGTCCACTGAGCAGGGGACATAACTATGTGACTGAAGCAGTCAGCTCGTATGTCAGAATATTGTGCAATTGCGAAAGAAGCCGACATCGATGTCCACTCGTCAGGTGTGTCTGGCATCAAGAGTCGTTTTGTGTGTGCAGTCTTAGAGCCTGTGATGAGGGGTGTTAAGTCTACAGAAATGTCTTCCATATGATATTATTTTCTGCCTAAGAGCTAAACTTTGTTTTGGTGAACAATTTTATTAATTTTTTAGGTGTACCATCACTCTACCAAGGATGGTGTGGAACTGTGAAATTTGAAATCTACAGGGAGTCTGCTCTCAAAGAGCTTATGTTTTCCTTGAGAGATAAGACAGGCATGTGTAGAATAAGCACAGATGTGCGTGTGATTGGTGATGGTTCATGAATCTAAGGCTGTGCTGCTGTAGGCGTTCAGAAGAAAGAGAGCCATGGAAATAAAGGCAGGTTCCTTGAAAGCTGAGAAGTCTGATCAGATCCTTGAGAGGTGGGGGCAATTAAAGAGCTGGAGGATAGACTTAGAAAATGTTCGCATTAATAATTACATGCAGTAGGGCCAGCAAGATAACTCAGTGCAGGGACTGGGCACCACATGCTGTGCCGGCCCCTAGGTTCACTCTGCTGGCCACAGAGTCCGGGTGTGGTGGCACATGCCTGTAATCCCAGCACTGGGGATGCTGAAACAGGATGATCACTGCAAGTCTGAGCTACATAGTGAGACCCTGTACCAAAAATAATTACATGCTCTGTAGAGTCTTCCACTCATTTTGTACAAAATTAACTAGTAAGTACCAGCATTGTTCTAGGTATGGGCATTGAAAAACTCAGCCTTGAAAAGCCAATATTATAATTTACTTGATATGGTAGAAGACATGGCAAGATTCAAGATTTATTTATTTACTTACCTAGTAAGCATGGAGGTGGCATATGATAAAAACAGAATTTAGAAAGCTAAAGCCTTGCAATAAATGAATTACCATGGATATTAGGAGTATAGCAGAAACTTCTTTGGAATCAATACCTGAAAGAATTGTCGTCATATGAATGAAATAGACAGGGATGGATGTGAGAAATGAATTACATTTTGTATGATTTAGTAGAAGTTATGTAGTGAAAAGATGATTCAAAGTTGAGTACAAGATTGGTCTTAGAGTTGATGGAAGAACTGTTAGGATAGAAAAATAAATGCTGAGAAGAAAAAATTAGAAGTTGTTGATGACTTTAGTATCGTATCAGGATACATTTCAGATGAAGGTGAGCTATTTGCTGAAGATAATTTTTAACAATAAAATCTAAGTGAATAGAATTTGGAGAGTATCAAAATAGAGTTCTAGCTGCAGTTGGGGTGAAGCAGCACTGCAGAAAACCATAATGAACTTTATGGTTAATAATTAAAAGAGAAAATTGTGAGGTCTGATTGTCAGACTGCCTTACACTATGAGCGGAAGAACTTAGCATAAAGGGATGGGGAGAAGATGTGGTGAAAAGAAGCCAGCATACAGCAAAGAGCAAAAGAACCACTAGAAGAAACACTTGCTTTTTCCAAGTACTGGAGCTTGAACTGGGGCTTCATATGTGCCAGACGGACACTACCACTAAGCTGCATCCTCATCTTTCTCAGGGTCTTCCTATATCTGGCTTGTTAATCTCTACTGGTCTTAAATTTGTGACCTTTCTGTCCTAGTCTGCCAGGTAGGCAGGGATACAGATGCGCACTGCCAGGCAAGACCAACAGCATCAGTATTCAAACATCTTTATCAAAAAGAATGTAATTAGGTAAATATTGCTGCATTTATCTATAAAATAACTAATAGGTAACTACAAAGTAGTGCCACTTTTTAAAATGTGTATTGAACTGGAGAGCAGTTCACATTCCTAACCTGTGAAGGACCCCAGATTAGATCCCCAACACTGAAGAAACAACACTTCAGGTAGGAAAATTCTAATACGCTTCAATATGAACCACACAGATCTAGTGCTTTCAAATTACTGTTAATCTTTGGATTTGAAAATGAGAAATTGGAATTCCTTATAATTCCCTAAACCATAGTTAATTTTATATATTTCATGACATTTTACTCATGTGTTCTAAAAAAAATTGTTAGTGATCATAATCATGAATAGTGAATTATTTTTCTGTGACAAGTTTTGGGTTGATTTTCTGTGGGGGTAAGAGAATACCTGAATTTGTATGATTTATGAAGAAAGGAGGAGTAGGCACCTATTCCAAAGGGCAGGAAGTGTGGATCAGGTGGTCACAATTGGCAAGGGCCTCCCTCTGTGTCATAATGTGTTGGAAAAAGTGTGGACTTCAAGTGAGTGCATGTAGACCAGAAGCACGTGTGTCCTTTCTCATGACAAACATGCTAACTGGCCTGACTACCTGCTCAGGGTCCCACCACAACTTCTCAGCGCAGTTGTGTGAAGAACTCAGCTTCCACGCGCATTTTGGTGTGGTCAAATCACATTCAAATTACAGCATACGGTTATACTAAATATCTGACAGCTTTACTATAGAAATAAAAAAATAGTACACATGTTGCCTATTAGTACCTGAAGCAAAATGTTATGAGAAGATTATAAATTTCAGCAATACATAAAAATGAACTCTGTCTGATAACAACACCTGATAGTAGAAAGAAGAAAGATAGACTAGTATCATTGAAACCAGTACCAAGGAAAATAAATTTAAAAATTCCAAGATCAAGGCACACATATTTAATACTTTAAAATTATCATTGCTAAAATAAAAAGTTTTAAAGTTAAAAACATCAGTTTACCAATCTGTCTTCATCTTTATTTCATAAGAAAGGCTCCACAGGAAGACTTTTCATTTGGCACTGGCACCAACCAAACTGAGAGCCACTCTAAAAGCATCAACTTGAGGATGCACATATAATTTATAGCATGTACATTTTTTAAAATGATGTATCTTTGGGCTGGGGAGTTAGCTCAGTGGACTAAGTGCCTATTTTTTTTTTCTTGGCGGAACCAGAGATTGAACTCAGGCCCTTGCGCTTGCCAGGGAAGTCCTTATTCTACTAAGCCATCTCCCTGGGCTCTAAGCACCTGCTTTGGCAAGCACAGGGACCAGGTTTGATCTCTGGTCCCATCTGCTGTGCCTGCAAAAGACTCTGGGCATCGTGGCACACACCTGTAATCCCAGTGCTGGGAGGCTGAAAACAGGAGGATGGCTCTGAGTCCGAGCTGCTATGTAAAGACCCTGTAAAACCAAATACATTTAAAAAAGAAGAAGAATCTTGTCTGGTCTTGATTGACATTGAAATTGAGTTACTTTTTATAATTCAGATCCCCCCAACACTTTCATTTCTTTATGTTTACAAAGACTGAGAAGTCATTGATATGCACAGTATGCAAATATGTAACTTTGAAGATCTCCCAAACTACCTAAAAACACTGTTGAAATTAAAAATTTATACTTTTTATCTCTAAAACATGTTATTTTTTGGAACTCAACTTACAATGTTTTTGTTGCTGAGACAGATCCTAGCTGGGCAATTCAATCTGGCCTTGAAGCCACTCCTACTGCATCCCTGGCTGGCCTGGAACTCATGGCAATTCGGCCTCCCAAGTGCTGGCATTACAGGTGTGCCTCACCGTGCCTGGCAATGTATAAGATTTCTAAGGCCTGTATTATGTAAACAAATCTATGTTTACTTGATTTGCAAGAATGATTTATAAATAGTAGCAGATCAGGCGAGATGCACCAATGAATGACTGGGCACAAATAGGAACTGATCGCATGCAATAACCACTGCCACCCTAACGTTCGTTTTTTTTTATCCTCAACTTCAACTCCCTGAGTTATCATTTTTTGCTCTTGGATTCATTCTAACCAGTAATGTCTCTTTGTGGATAGCTAAGTTATAACTCTCATAGGAGGATTATAATACTTTTCCCAGTGTACTGATTTCTCCACAGATTTTTCTCAGAATTTGGAAAAAGTGTCTAAATTTCATAGGAAACGACAGGAGGAAATTTGTATAAGGATACTCTAAATAGACATGTCATTTTCCACTTAGGAAGCTTTAAGCAGCAAGTAATAAAAATGCAACCTCAACATAATAAGGGGACTAATTATATCACAGAAAAAGAAGTTCCAAGCAGTCTGAGGTTAGTTGATTCAGTTAGTCAGTAACAAGAGCTCATGTGTGGGGTTGGGATATAGCTCAGAGGTCCTGCCATGCTTAGCATGCACAGGGTCCTGGGTTCAGTCCTGAGTGGAAGGTAGGAAGGAAGGAAGGAAGGAAGGAAGGAAGGAAGGAAGGAAGGAAGGAAGGAAGGAAGCAAGCAAGCAAGCAAGCAAGCAAGCAAGCAAGGAAGCAAGCAGGGAAGGCAGAAGTGGAAAGATTATCCCAAGGTGCACTACACTCACTCCTGCACTGGGGTTTATGCCCGTTTCAGGTCCCATTTCTCACATACTAATACCCAGAACACAAGAGGTACAATTTATTTCTTGTCAACTATTTTTGTTTTAAACAGTAAAGCAATCTTTCCCAGCTATGCATGGTAGTTCTCACTTGTAATCCCAGTACTGAGAGGCTGAGGCAGGAAAATCAGAAGTTTGATGCAGCCTGGGCAAGGTGACTTAGCTAGACCTAGTCTCCAAATAAAAATTAAAAAGGGCAGGGATGGAGCTTAGTGTAAGGGCACCTAGTATCTGGGAGGCAGGAGAAGATCCTGAGGAGGACCTGCCCACTTAGTGGGGTCTGAAGAAGGCTGTGAGGCAAGCTCAGGGGTTGGCTTCTCCGAGCTGTGAAAGGAAAGCTACTCTCCCAGCATTCTGCAGTCCAGCACAATGAAGCCTGTATCTAATTTTAGACCCCCAGAATTACAATAAATCTGTGGTTTAGCTCACTGAGTTTGTAGTAACTTATTACAGTAGCAAGATAAAGCAAATATAGACACTTTTTTGTGGGGGGGTGGGGAACCAGGGATTAAACTCAGGACATTGTAATTGCCAGGCAAGTGTTTATTCTACTAAGCCATCTCCCTGGCCCTGGACACATTTTTAAATAAAAGATAATTAGTTTTCAAAACAAAAAAAATTAGAATCATTAGAACTCTTCACAGTTCTGTTGTACTTCTCTTTAACATCTGAGGAATAAAAGATATGTAGATTCTTGATTCTCCACTGTTTCTGCATTCAATTGTTATATTCCATTTCATGCTGTCTTTCAGAAAATTATCCCCACAAAAAGAAATGAGAAAGACAAATAACTTGCTATTATAATAAAAAGTTTTGACTTTATAGACCTTCTAAAGTCCCCGGGGGACCACCGGGGTCCCCAGACCACACAATGAAGATTGAGGATGCAGGAAGGCAATAGTGTTTGTGACATCCCTAAGATGAGGACTATTTCTATATTCCTAGAGTGAGCTTGTTTGGTGCTATGGTTGTTAGATCAACATAATGCTATGATATTTTACATTTCATTATTTTTTCAAATTTTCATTTATTTTTGTGGCTAGCTCAGCCCACCTTGGGGGCAGGGCTGGCAGCATGTGGTGTAAACCACAGTCCTTGCCCACTTGCCTAAACTGGCCCTGACCTTTCATTATTTAAGAAATGTTCATAACAGTTTGTTCTGCACCTGGCATTATATATGCCAAACAAGGTAGATACAGTCCTTGGCACAGTGAAGCTTACATTTTAGTTGAAAAAAATGCACATAATGACAATTTTTCATGAAAAATAATGGATACAAATGTGAGGAGTACTTTCGATGGGCAAATAGCTACTTCATCTAGAGTCTGAAGAACTGAAATTAGTGCTGAGATGTGAATAAGAACTATTAGGAAACACAAACGCTCCAGGTAGAAAGAAGAGCAGGGCCAGAGGGCTGAAGGATGCTGGGAAGTTGGAAATGCTCAAGGAAAGCTGACACGACTCGAGTGTCGTCCACCAGTGGAATAAACCAATGGACTGAAACAGCAGAAAGAGCAAAGTCGGCGTGGATCAAGGTTGTGCAGGCCACAAAAAGGATTTAAGGATTTATTCCATTTGCCATACAAACCCTGAAGGAAACAAGAGACTAGAATTCTTACGGGTTAGGCTTTGCCTCTTTCTGCAAATTATTCTACCCTCTCAAGGTTGCTCTTTAGCACATCTTCCCTATCTTCGTGATGATGACAGTCCCCAGAGCCTTGGGGACTCTGAATTGATGGGCTTTACCTCCCATAAAGTGTTTGTATGCTAACATCAAAAACGGCAGATCTGGAACCATTCCATGGAATGTAAATTACAGGTTGCTCAATGTAGAGCAACTTCTGCATTTGGGCCCGAGTGGGTGCACAGCCAGATTGCGCTGTGTGGATGCAACTGTTTGACAGTTGTTGGTCTGTCACTTGTCCAAAGTGGTAAGTGTGTGAATGGATTTGTATGGGTAATGATTCTGAAATTAGCAACTAGCTTTTCTCATCTTTCCTT
This sequence comes from Ctenomys sociabilis, assembly GCA_004027165.1. Lineage (NCBI taxonomy): Eukaryota > Metazoa > Chordata > Mammalia > Rodentia > Ctenomyidae > Ctenomys > Ctenomys sociabilis. The sequence continues at coordinate 52,672 of PVKA01005593.1, read as the reverse complement.
GGTACAGGAAAACACGTTAGAACTTGGCTTGTTTCTGGGGAATTCTTGTGATCCTCAGTTGCTCAGAATGCACATTTGGTCATCATTATCCCTTGTATAATCAGTTTCTACAAACTATGGGATGATGTTACAGTTATGTTTACAGACTAAGGGAACACGTTCCACACCTTAATCAAACCATTTAAAGATGAGGCTTCTTAGATACCAAACACTGCAGTATATACCGACAGTGGCTAGATACCTAGTCTGTGTCTTATGCTTTAGGGAGAGAAGTTATCTTGCCTTCTACTGAAAACAGGGCAGAAACAGCACACACTCAGAACTCTTAAGGTATTTACTATGTGAGAGATGTTTACTAGAAAAGTTGTTCCACGAGAAAATAACGCATCAAGAGCACTAGGTAAATTGATTTTATCTCTGCTTCGACGGGACCTAAAAACTGTCAGGAATTTGGACCTAATCGGTACATTGAACTGCAGGTGTGGTGGCCTCGAAGTTTAAAAGCACTGCATCCACGTGAGTAAGTTTATCACATTTTCAGACCAGCTGTGGCTGCTTGGGACCTAGGGAGGAATGGCTCTCGAAAACTTTTATAAAAACCACTGTATTGTGAAAATTTATGTTAAAACATAAACTACCCTATCCACTGAAAGAAAACTCCCTCATTCCAAGACTACGTATTTTCAAAGATATTTACGTCTGATCTCTGAAAGCATTTACGCTGTCTCTCCCTTACTCTGGGAAAAGAGAAAGGACGAGAGAAGATTTTTCTCTTTTCAGCAGGAGCCAGCAATCAGACCTGTGGTTCAGCCAAGCAAGTCCTTGACGACTCCCTGATTTCTTAGCGCTCAGCGAGCAAGCGTGCTCCAGACCGGTGCCTGCCTACCAGGTCAGATAAGCAGAAAGTTTGCTGTAACTGTGATAAATCTGCAGGGCTCGCAGCCCTTCCTGGCGCCCGGTGCCCGCGGGAAGGACGACGACCACCCGCGCCCCTCCGCAGCTTCGCGGCCGCGGGCCGGGCGGCTCCTCGGCAGCCTCGCACCCGGCGCACGGGCCTCCCGCGGGCGGCCGCCTCCTTCCTCCAGGGCAGGGGGAAGGAAGCCCTCGCCGTGAACCCGCGTCGGGGCCGCCGCGCCACCACCGCCGCGCCAGAAACTTTCTCCGGGCCGCGCGCCCCGGTTCGCCCGCCGGGAGGAGCTGCCCGCGCGCGCGGCCCGCGACGGCCCCAGCGTCGCACGTCGGGAGAAAGTTCGCGCCCTTTCCGCGGCCGCCACCCCCCTCCCTGTTTTTTTTTTCTTCCTTTGACAGCTGGGCGCGAGCGGCCACCCCGGCGCCCGCACCCCCGGGGGGCGCCCACGTTGTTTTTCCATCCCCGGAAGGGGGGAGGAGGGGCGCGGGAGGCGACCGCCGCGCACACCCTCCGCGAGCCCCCGGACGGCCCCGGCGAACAGCGCGGCGCGCCCACTCCTACTCCGCAGGAAGAAACAGCACCGCGCTCCGACCGCGCTGCTGGTGGCAGGAAAGCCCGCGGGCCCGTGGCCGCCCCCGCCCGCCCCCCGCGGCCCGGCCCCCGCGGCCCGGCCCTGCTCCCTCCCGGCCCGAGAGGCGCGGGACCGGCCGCGGGCGTAAATCAGTCACCTGAGCGCGAGGGGCCGCGGGCGGGCGGGCGGGGAGTGGCGGCGGCGCGGCCCGGAGGAAATCGGGCGGGGGCGGAGGCGGCCGCGGCGCAGCGCAAGGCGGCGAGGGGCCGGCCCGGCGCGGCGCTGAGAGGAGACCGCGCGGCGGGGCTGCACTTGACGACCAGCATGCGGAGATGGTAAGAAGTTTCCGCCGCCTTCCCGCCCCGCGCCACACTTCGCGGGCCGCGGGCGCTCGAGCGCCACCCGGCCGCGCCGTGCTCCGCGCCGCGCCGCTGCGGGGCGCTGCGGGCGGGCGGGGGAGCGGCGGGGGAGCGGCGGGGCCCGGCCCGGCCGTGCGCCCCGAACTTGGCCCCAAGTTTCGGGGCGAGCCCGGGTGGGCGCGCGCGGCTGCCTGCGCGGAGGGCTCGTCGGGCTCGGCCCCCCGCGGCGTGCGAGCGGAGCGGAGCCGCAGGCGAGCGGGGGGCTGCGGGCGCGGGGCCCGGCTGGGGACGGCGGGGACGCGGCGGGGCGCGGGCCGGTGGGTGGACCGCGGCAACTTTTCCGACTTGCGGCGCCCGCTGCCAGCTTTGTGGGCGCGAACGAAGCGCGCGTGCAGGTTTTGGGGAGAACGTGCGGGGCTCAGCGCGGCCAACTCGGTCGTGCGTGTGGACACCCGCGGCCGGGTGCCCTGCGCGTGTGCTCCCCAAGTACAGTTCGACAGGGCCTGATTTGTCTTAACACACTGACTGGAGGATGGCATCTGGGGCCCAGGGACACGGTAACATTTTTAAAAATTCAAAATAAAACGAGGTGAAATTTCCAGCTACGGGAGGCTGGGATTAACAAAAGTTCCAAGTGCAAGTGATGGAAGAAATCGGGTGGCAGTGATAAGCGGACTCCAGCCAGGCGCCGCTGCGCTCAGCGGCTTCTCTGCAGCGAGGAAGCATGCAATTAGCTCGCCCGCGACGAGTTGCCCTCTCCATCTAGAAGTGATTTGTTAGGATGGGGCTTGACCACTCCCTTCCTTTTAGTTCGCTTCCACGCAGAGTTGCTATTGTTACCTCCACTTGGAGATCTGCTGTGCTGTGTTCTCCACGTAGACGGGATATGTAAGAAAAGGGATGATAGCGGGTTGACATTTTTTTTCTTTTCCCCATAATGTGACATCTCTTGTTCCAGAGATCAAAGTCACAGCTGCAGTGTAGGAGATGCGATTGTCAAATGCACACGTATACACACACACACACACACACCCAAGACAGTGGTTACAGTTATGCTGACAGAAATTGAAGTGGTTTTGAAAGCAGTGTGCGATTTATGATGGTTTCCATTTACCCTAGAGTCAAGCAGTTGTAAAACTGATGCTCAAAAGATATCGTAAAATAATCCTGTGTACCTAGGATTAAAGTGGCAGAAAGTGGCCTTATTATTTTAATGTACTTAGGGGAAAGTTTCAATTGTTGAAAACTGTAAGTGAGGCATCAAAACAAAACATTAAATATTTCTGTTTAGAGCCGGAGCAATTTTCTTCCAGTAGTGTTTTACACAACAGCATTGTACAAGCTAGTTCATAGGTATTGTCTTCTTTTTTTCCCCTTAGCCCGTATTACAGGTCGTTCACACATCTGTCTCCATCTACTAATCACTTCGACATCCACTGACTTCTGCTGTTTCAGAGGTTATTCTGCATATATCCATATGTGCTTTATCAAGTAGGACGTCAGGCACTGCTAGCATGTCTAATCTGAAGATGTACTTAAGTGAGACTGTGTACAAGTTAATAGAACTTTCTTTTACTCTTTGGAAGCAAGCGTGCACACACAAATCCCTTGTGAACCTTTAGAGAATGTTTTATATCATGTTGGTAACTTTTTCACTTACACTGTTTAGTTTTAAGTTCTTAGTTGTAATCACTCTTCCTGTTCTTGGAGAGAGTACATTTCAAAATCAGATTGCTAATTACTGAACTACAGGAGTATCTTCACCTGAGGAAAGTAATACTAAGCCTGAATGTGAATTTATTTGAAGTATCTTGTGAGCAAGAGCTGAACAGCCCCCCACCGCTGCCTTGAGACCATTGAGTTGGATTGTTTGCATGCAAAACTTTTAATAAAGACTAACACCACATGATTTTTAAAATAAATATTAAGAAAATATTAATAGCAGTAGTACATTCCTAATCCTTGAGTTTTCCCCCTCTACCAGAGGTGTAAGATATGTAAGGCAGGGAGATGTGAGCACAGAAAGCAGCAGACAAAAGCAGAGCTGACTCTTGCTATATTAAAATGTAAGTGTTACAGTTTGAATTTTCAAGTGAGAGTTTTTGAGTTCAGTGCTTTACATAACATTTTGTCCTAATCTTGCTTGCTGTCAGGGATGTTTCATGGTTGTGCAATTGCTGCAGTCAAGAATGCCAATTTGCATTCCAGGAGTGTCATTTGATTACTTTTATCTGCACAGCTCGAAGACTGGCCCAGACCTCTCGTTTCATCTTGCCATGTCACGAGTCAATGCTGTGTCGTCTTTTCAAAAATCTGCCTGATTTAGACAAGAAAGAAAAAGTACTTTCATGTTGCAGCCACAGTCCCCTGCTAACTTGTCAGCAGCAGGATATGATTCACTTGGGCCTAGAAGAATGGAGCAGAGAGGCGGGTTAGGCGGCTCAGTGAAGCCCACGGACAGGTAGTGTGTGACATCCCCAGAGAGCAGCAGTTAATGAAGAACAGGTCTGCTTAGTTCTCCACACGCTGACCTGGTGCTGTCCCCACAGTTTTCTCATTTGATCTTTCCCAGCAAATTGATCTTTTCTTGTATTTTTTTGCCTTCCAAGTTAGTCCTTGTGGGACTGAAATTAGCAGAGCAACTTAAGTTGGATAATACAGCTGTTCAGAAAAGAAGAAATTGGACACTAGTGCAAAAAGGGATGGGGGCAGGGGTAGGGGAGCTGTTCTTTTTGTTGTTCCTGGGAGTATTTCCTATATTAAGGGAGTCCAAAATAGGTGATGACTTGAAGTTGGTGGTTTCCTTTACATTTAGAGTTGAGGCTTAGTGCTATTTTAAGTACCCTGTATTTGAAGGATGGCCTGAGAATGAGGAGTTCGATTTAACGTTTGTTTCACATGTTAGAAGTGATTTGGCAGTGATTCTAGCTTTTACGGCCATTGGAGGATGAACTAAATATCAGTGGCATGTTTCACCTATATTATTTATAGGTTTCTAAATAAATACAGTCTTCTCATATCCAATACTGAATTGTAAAACAGATTAAACAATAAAAAGTCATTACCAGTGTTATACATAAATATTGTGGTACATGAAAATGTTTTCTATAAATTACTATCAGGATCTTTGTTTTTTCCCAAACTATGGATGCATCTGTTTAGAGTGGAGTTTTTCTTTAAGATTTGTGTTTGAATGTAGGCTTTTAGAAATCAGATTAAATCACAAATTAATATTTCTGTGAATGCTCACACTTTTTTTAGATTAAAATTAATTTTAAACAAAGTGGAAAAATCTAACTTGGGAATGTTTACTTAGTTTGAATTGGTTAGAGGTTCACTATAGGATATTGTACATAAACCCTAGGTGGGAAGCCATCACTAGATTAACTTGGTGCATATATAAGAAGTAATACTTTTTGAATTCCACCACAGATGGTCTCATTTACCATCTTCTTGATCAGAAGCAGAGTTGAAACATTCCTCATGGAAAGAGAGGCAGTCTCTTCAAATCTTTCCTGTTGAACAGCAGTTGTATAGGCTCATTGGTTAGTGAACTCCTTGCTGATGAGCTAGAGGGGACCTCATGATTTTATTAGATACAGTTAAGGTTGAGGAAAACACTCTGATGGTCAGAGTGGTGCATGAAAAGATTCAGTAGTAAGCCCTGGCTTGGAGTTCAGGCTGAGGTGCTATATACGATGTTTGCTGGTTTTTTTTTAGCAATTACAGCCTCAGAACTTTGCAAGAATAGTCAAGGAGTCACCTAAGCTGTCTAGGTTATGCCTTTCAGGTGATTTCAAGATTAGGCAAAATATGACCAAATATATTTTCCATGTTTTGGGTTGTCTGACTGTAGTGTTTTGTTAACTGAAAGGGTTATTCTCATTTTGGAGGCCAATCAAAAGTTTGGTTAAATGAAACTTTCTACCGAATCATGTTCAAAACAGCTCTTTCTGTAGAGGGTGGTTTTGAGGTAGTTCTGTAAAAATGGCGTATTCTCGAGAGACAGTTCTTTCAGCATAGATGCTTTATGTTGCAAGTATGTGTAGTTAGCTATTGGTGAGGCTGATAAGAATCAATGACTGCATTAAATTTAAAATATAGGACTTAGTTTTAAATTTGCTATTTGTCATCAGTCTTTAAAATTTTTGATGTTCATTAAATTCATTGATCATAATTGTTCTTTAATAATTACTAGTTTTGGGGCAAAACCTTGGAAAAATTTATTTACCATTTAAGTGAATAATATAATCCTGTGAGATAACTACTCAGATTGATCTTTTTTTAATCTCTTGCACAGTAGTTCCCATTATGTTGCTAGCCAATAAGTCTTTATTTGTTGCTTATTAGAACCCTCAGTACACTCAGAAGTTCAGCTATAATTTAATTTAGTTGTTCAAAGGGCCTCTCTTGTTTTGAAACATGTTCTCACTATTCCTTTACCATTTGTGAGCCTGTATTCTAATTCACGCATCTGCCTAAGGATATTACAGATATCTCATTTTTAAAGTTTTTGCCTAGCAGAGACATAACTTAAAAAAAAGTCCATGCAACAATGTCAATTTTGTTCTTTTTGCTCTTTTCCCCCCTTGACAGTCTGGAGCTTGCTTTCTTTCTCTTTCTTTGTGATTTGAATTCTTTTGCTATAATTAAAATCTGTCCCCCAAGGACTTTGTCTGGAGGTATAGTGAGAAGAACACTGAAAGAAAATTTAAGTAATAAGAATTGTACTTAAGGCCATTTCACAGTTGTAGTCACTGGAACTTACAAAATGTTGGTGTTTTACTTTCCAAATTGTTAGCATGATAAATTTAGTTTCTATATAGTAATTACTATGAGTTTCTCAGAGTGGAAGATGGCTTGAGAATTTTGGGTCCCTTTGTAACAAGTCACACATGCTGAAGACTAGGAGCACTACAGAGCAGCAGCTCTAGTCCAAGAAAGGCAGTGTGTAGCTGCTAAGTGAGCCCACTGCCTGTGTGTCTTCCCAGTGGGAGTCCCATCAACCCAGCCTTCTAGATACTGTATTTAATGGTTGTCAAAATGTACAGTATTGTCTTGGAACTTGAGGTTCATGAGTTCATAGCCTGCTTTTTTGTCTTTAGTACAAAGATGTAATGAACCACACAAAACATTTTTCTCTTATTATGACCTTACACTTGCCAAAGTGCCCCATGCTGAAAATTCCTTTTCAGTATCTTTTTTTTTTTCTGTCCAGAGCCAGACGTGTACCCAGACACAAAAGCCTCTGTGTATAGCAAGCTGCTTTAAATATTGTGACTCGCCGATGTGCTGTCCTTTCTCTGCTTGAGCCAAGGGTCTCTGCTCAGTGTCTGTGGATTACCAAGCTCCTTCTTTATTGTACCTCTTGTCAGCTATTCCTATTCATTTAACCTTTCATTAGTGTCTGTGCAGCTTCACTGTCTGGAAAAGGAAGGAAAAACCGAAAGGCCCCACTGTCACAGTTATTAGATTTCTCGGTTACATCCCAGCAACCATAAAGAAGTAAGAATCGACACTATTGTCATGCGTGCTGCTGTCCTGGGGTGCAGCTCTGCTGTGCATGTCAAGGCCATGTGCCACATGTTGATCTGCATCCCGGGGGTATACGCACAACATGGGGGTAGGCGACCTAGGCAGCAATGGGCTTTGTAGGAGTCACTACGGAGGCCAACAGTTAGTGAAGGAATTTTGCTAAACAGGCCAAGGAGATACAGTTGAGGGTTGCCAAGATGTGCCTGTGCGGAGCCCGTCCGTCACATTGTTTTCATCTGAACTTCATTTGAGGGAAAAATTGAGTAAGTCTTTTTTCTTTTTTAAAATCTTATGTAGAGTAGAAGCAATATTCCTGGTGAATACTTAGTTTATTATAGTTTTTTATATGAACTGAATCCTATGTGCATGGTTCTGTTACTGATTTAATTTTTGTACAATTAGAGAATAATTGAAAGGTACTTCACAGATGTTTGCACATTTTAAAATCTTTTAAAAATACATAGCATGTCAGTTTTCCTAGGCTGATGCTTCCCCCTTTGGATTTCTGCCAGCAGAGCCTGGCGCTTTGGTGTGGGTCTCTCCAGGTGCCTTTGGCCTTGTTACCTTGGTGCAAAGAAGGAAAAGGATGGTGCAGATGCAAGCACTTGCAAATCTGGGATTGGAAAGTATGTAAATGTCTTAGAAGATTAATAGAATTTAAAGAATTCTCTAAATATATGAATAGAGCAAGATAAATGTAATGCCTTGTTTTTGTCTTTCCCAAAGAAGTTTATTTTTAGCTGGGAAGATATACTTATTTCCAAGGACAAAGACAATACTTTATTCTTTCCAATTAAAAAATAATTTTTGTCAGTTTACAAAACATTTTTGGGCTTGCTGACAAGTACTTAAGTACATTACTGAGAGCTGTGAGTTGTAGTGTGAGCCTGTAGCCACTAGGGAGGCTGTGGTAGGGAGATCACCTGGGTACAAGAGTTCAAGGCCACCTTGGGCCACATAGTGAAACCCTGTGTGCAAAAAGAAATAGTGTGCATGTCTTTATAGTAACGTCTATGACGTGTTCGTGTGTGTGTGTGTGTGTGTGTGTGTGTGTGTATGTCTACCAAATCCCTATAAGGTTGTTTGTAATTTTTGCTTGACCTTTTTTTTGGCTGTCTTCTTTCCTGAGTTTAAAAATTTTTTTTTGTAGTATTGGGTATTGAACTCCAGTCTCCCACATGCTAGGAAAGTACTCCACTGGTGAGCTGCACCTCCATTCCAAGGCTAACTTTTTAATAGTTACATTTCAGGTTTTCTGTTGTACACTATAGTAGTATCTTACGGAAGTACTAATGAGCTGCATTTACCTGTGTGTCAGGACAAAGAGATGGACTGCTTTTTACACCCCTCCCACAGGTTTCTCCCAGGAAAACATACATTCGGAGTTGACAGCTAAGTGCCCATCCTGCCCATGGCCCTGCCGTGGGCTCGTGGCCAAGGAATGGAAGCGCTGTGAAGAATGTATTTAGAGGAAGTGCCCTGATTATTCCAGGTGACTTGGCCTCCTTCCTGCAGACAGGGCAAAAATGCCCTTTCTTCCTCCTAATGTTCCTATTTTCATTCATTGTAATGTGGTAGAAGAGACCATGAAGATGGTTTCGATTTTACTTGTGCTCCCTACAATCCCCCAAAACTATAAAAATGTAGTCCAGTGCAATGTGAGTAATTAAAGAGAAAAGAAAACGTCGGGAGCTGCCTTCTGGGTGAGAGGTGGTACCCTGCACCTGTCCTCTGTCCAGCCTACATGCTTGGCTGCCGACTCTGCCTCGTCAGTTACAATTACAGCGTTCTGGGACTGGAGCTCCAGGCAGGCCTCATGCTACTCTGCGCACTTTTGAGAATCTCCATTCCTTTGTTGGCCAAAACAGTGAGGTTGCTAAGTTCTAAGATTTTTATTTTTCAATTTTGATGTTTTATGTACTAGGACTATATAATCAAAGCAATTTCATGTTTTCATCAGCTTCGTTGAGATATAATTCATTTACTGTACAATTCACCTATTTCAGATGTTACATTGATAATACCCCATTGTATGGATATGCTATGTCTTGTTCATTTGTCAGTTAATGGATATTTGGATTATTTCCACCTTTGGCTGTTATGAATAATACTATTTTGAGTGTTAATGTGCACCTTTTTATTTTTTATGTTTTAATTTTTTTTTATTCGAATTTGCACCTGTCAGGCAGGTGCTTGTGCTGCTGAGCTACCTCCTCAGCCCTGGACAGTTTATTTTGGAGGGGTGTATGTCCATTCCTTTTAGATGTGCACCTAGGAATGGAATTGCTTGGTCATGGGGGAACTCTGTCTTTAACTTTTGAGGGGCTGCCAAATAGTTTTTCAAGGTATCTGCAACCTTTTACAATTCTGACAATTAGTTTTGAGCCTCCCAGTCTCTCACCATCTTCTCCAAAACTTATTATTATCTTTTTACTTCAGCTGCTTAGTGTCTATGTGATAATATGTCTTCTTGTGGCTTTGATTTGCATTTTCCCATTGGCTAGTGATTTAAAACTTTTATGTGCTTACTGGCCATTTTTGTATATCTGGGGAAACAGAAGTGGCTCCTTTGCCAATATTGTATTGGTGTTGTCTTTTGATATTCAAATTTTCAGAGCTTTAAATATAGTCAAGGTACAGGTCCTTACATAGATACATGATTTGCAAACACTTTTTCTCCCATATTCTTTTTTCTTTTTTGATGGTACCCTTTAAAGGATGGAAGCTTGAAATTTTGATGAAATCTAATCCTCCCTCCCTCCCTCCTTGCCCTCCCTTGCCCTCCCTGCCTTCCCTTCCTCCCTCCCTCCCTCCCTTCCAGCAGGGCAATGCTATGTAGTTCATGTCATCCTTTAAACTCACTGTGTAACTTGGCCTCAAACTCATGGACAGCTCCTACTTCAGCCTCCCAAGATGTGAGATTATGGGAGTATACTGCCAAACCTAGCTCCAGTTTATCTAGTTTTTTTCTTTTGTTGTAGCTCTTGGTACACTAAAAAAAATTGTGTGCCTCAAGATGATGAAGATTTCCACCTGTGTTTTCTTCCACAGTATTTTAAATCTGGGGCTCTAACAAGGCCGTTTTTTACACTTTTGACATAAGTTAACTTTTGAGTTAACTTTTATATTTAATGTGTGAGGTGAGGATCCAGGTTCATTCTTTTGAATGTGGATATCCTTTCCCAGCACCATTTGTTGAGAGGATTCTTTATCCCTTGAGTTATCATGTAATCTGTAGATAGTTAATTGACCAGAGATGATCAGGTTTATTTCTGGAATTTGTACTCATTTTCATTGATCTGCATGTCTGTCTTTGTACCAGGATCACCCTGCTTTGATACTGTGGTGTGTTGTAGGGAGCCCTTTTGGTCCTTGTATTGGTCCAGGAGGTTTGTATTTGGTCTTTTTGAGACAGGGTCTTACTATGCAGTTTAGGCTGGCCTTAAGCTCATTTTGTAGCTCAGGCTGGCCTTGAACTCACAACAATCCTCCTGCCTCAGCCTCCCGAGTGCTGGGATTACAGGCCTGTGCCACCACGCCCGGCTTCAGGAGGTTTGTATTTGTAATGCCATGAGTAAGGTATTGGAATCCCATCAAGTTAATTCCAATCTACCATGTCCAGCGCAACCCAAGGTGAGAATAAAGACCCTAAGGCATATTTACAGTTATGGGGAGCCAGGGGTCCTAACTCCAGTTATGGTGATGGCTGTCTGGAACAAAGGGCCCAACCTGGGTTTTATTCAGTCATGAAGGAGGAATGGCTTGAGGATGAATGAATGAGAATTGCAGGAAGTAGGTGAGAACTCTGAGCTTGGCTAGGTAGGAGGCTTTTATTTACTTCTGGGATTTGCAGAGAAGGATATGCAGAAAAAGTAATTTGCATTATACTACTGAGATAGTATCTAATGTTTTGGGGTCTGGTGCTCTGATATGTAATCTTTCAAAGCCCCAGAAGTCATATTCTCTTATCTCTAGGCTCCATCCCAGCAGACAGTATGGAGCATTGGCTCTTTGTCCTGTCTTGACCTGGTTCATATTTAAGAGCAGCAGGTGTGGGCATTAGGGGAACACGGGTGCCATCTTCAAAGACTACCATCAGCACCTTGGCTAGACAATATGCATTGCTTAAGGCCAATTGAAGGGATAAGGAGAAGTCCTAACCGGCTCAGTACATAGCAATAAATGGAAAAAGGATCAGGCACAGCTGAAATGGAGACAACTGCTCTTCTTTCAAGGAGAGTCTCCCAGGGGGTTCTCCACAGTGTGTTAAGCTTGCTGTTGAGAAGAATGAACCTTCCAGATTGGTTCCTTCTTTTCAAGGTTTTTTTTACTCTTAGTTCCTTAAGGTATACTTAAAAATCTTTGACTGTGGTAAAGAGTAGTAATATAAAGTGTACCATTTTAATAATTTTGAGTATACTATGTAATATTAACACAACTTACCATACAACAGATCTGGAACTTTATCTTACAAAAGCTAAAATTCTATGTCTGTTAACCAACTTAACTTCCCTTCATTATATCTCTAGCCATTATTGACCAGTATTCTATTTCAAAGAGTTTGACTTTTATATAACTTACATAAATCGAATAATGAAATATTTTTTGTATGCTGGATTATTTTACTTAGCATAAGGCTCATTTATATAGTAATGTATGATAGATTTTCTTTTATAAAATGGAAGAATATTCCAGTGTATATATGTACCACTTTTTCTTAAGGCACTTGTGTCTCTCAGCTATTGTGAATAATGGTGCAGTGTGTATGGATATAGAAATAAATCTTCAAGGACTTGCTTTCAATTCTTTGGAATAATTATCTAGAAGTGGGATTGCTGGATCAAGGGTATGTGTTTTTTCATATTTTAGGGAAACTCCATATTCTATAGTAGCTACATCATATTATTATGGTGATGAAGGGTTCTAGCATTTCCACAGCCATGTAAATACTTGTTTTTATCAATAGCAGCCATTCTGACTTGTGTAGGTGATATCAGGTATTGTGGTTTTGATTTGTGTTTGGATTATTAGTGCTATTGAGTATCTTTTTCCTACAAGTCCCTTTCTGTATCATCTTTGGAGAAATACTATCTATTCAAATCCTTTGCTCACTTTTCTGAAATGGGTTTTTCCTAATACCAGGGTTGGCCTTGAACTCCTGGTCTAACCCTATCTTTCTGTCCCTGACTTTTACATCATTTTTAAATGGAATTATTTGGAGATTTTTTATTAACATTGAATTATAGACGTTCCTTATTTATTTTAGATACTAATCTAGCACAAATGTAGTTTTATAAGTATTTTCCTTGCTTGTTCTATAGATTATCTCATCATTCTTTTGATTGCTTCCTTTACTTTTGTCCTATGGAAGTTTTTAAGTTTGATGTAGTTTCATTTGTCTATTCTTGTTTTTTGTGCCTTCAGCAGCTTACATTTAAAGCTCAGATATACTCTACTGATCCTCAGTAGAGTAAGGGCTACATTAAGAAAGTACATTTTATTGTTCAAGTAAAAAACTCCTGGTGATTTTCCATGGAACCTGAAATATGTCATTCGGTAGCCAAAAGCTGGTAGCTCCCAGCTCCCCGTGAAACAACCTGGTTTTACTTTGATGTTTCTTAATTATCATCGAGTTTAAAGCATTCTAGGTGTTCTGTATGATAACAGACACACTCCATGCCCTGGAGGATGGAATTAAGTACCTAGAAATAATTGTTTTTGGTTTTATAAATACCTCAAAAGGAAAGGAAAAAAAAAACCATTACTGAGAAAATTTGTCTTCCTAGACATCCCATCATGACTGTAAAAACATCAACAGAGATAAAACTGAAAATTATTGTATGATCTCCAAACCCAAAATAATTGGTCCAGTTAAGTTTAAAATAATAACTGTGATCAAATCAGGCATAGGGAGTTGGGAAGCCGTCGACCTTGCAGATTTTTAAAATGCTCAGTTTTTGAATTATTTAAACTTGAGAGCAAGTGAAGGTAACTGTTTGGAGGCAGCTACGTTCTATTATGGTTCAATTAAGAGAAATACTTGCTCCATAAAGTTCCTTTTCTTTCTTTTTTATGATAATAAAGACTTTCCAGCAAAATAATTACTTTTCTAGTATTCTGACAGGTCTGTTTTTGTCCTTGTGCCAGTTATTTTAGACAAAAGATTCATTATTATTTGGCACCAACTGTTAATTAGATAGCTAATTGATCAAGTTTATATTTGGAGAGTATTTCTCTTCGGGATTTATTTTTTCCCTTTGAAAATTCTGTAGAAGATTTAAAAAATCACGTATTAAAAAGTGATTTATAGGAACTGGATATGGTGGCACACGCCTGTAATCCCAGCACTTGGGAGGTAGAGACAGGGAGAATTGCTGTAAATTCGAGGCCAGCCTGGGGACTACAAAAGTGAGCACAAGGTGGACCCAACTGCATGATGAGACCTTGTTTCAAAATAGAAAAAAATAAAAAATGTGCTTTTTAAAAATAGGCATGCAGAAAAATATACTTACCAGATACAAGATACATGATTTTTGGTCATATACAAATTACATTTTATCAAATACATTTTGTTCATGTTGAACAAAATATTAAAGTTATGGTGGGTGTGGTGGTGTACACTTATAATCGCAGTCACTTGGGAGTTGAGGGGGGAGGACTGAATGTTTTAAGTCCAATCTGGGCAGTTTAATGAGAATCTGAGTCATAATAAAAAGTAATTTTAAAAAAAGACCACAGATGGTTCAGTAGTAGTGTCCTGAACTCATGTGCTGGTGCCAGGAGAAATTTTTTGTTACTTTTCTTTTTAGCATTTCCTGACATGTCATTATAAGCATATGCATATAGGGTGATAAAATCATGTATAGTTAAAGGATATATTGTTAGAGGATGTAAAAAAGCAATTGACTGAAACAAGATAATTACAGAAAAGGCTGTCTCTTCCTTCTCTGTCCTGTGGTGTCTGATCTTGTAACGCACACTTCATTACCAGTGGACCAGGGAGGTGCCTTCTGTCAGCACCTGTCCCAGCAGGCATGCTTTTGGAAGTCCATGCTTAGATTTCTCTCTCATTCAGAATAGTGATTGGGAAGACGGTTTCACTCTTTTGAGTTGCTTTTTGATAAGACTGAACCAATCTTGCTTTGGAGTGTGTTAACCTATAATGGTATTTTTAAAAGAAACCTTTTGAACTTGGAAATTCTGGCATACCTTGAGCCAAACATTGCAGGCAGTAAGTGAGTGATGTTGGTAAGAAATATTTTCACCTAGAGACTTTATGTCTGTGTTGGACATCAGTGGTTTACATGTCCATAGACAGCAAGTAGTAGCTAATAGGGCATTTTTGTGCATACAGGACTCTGATAATTAGACTGGTGAAATTAGTGTGTAAAAATGGTGTCAGCAATCCACGAGAAATTGGTGATCTTCACATTCTTCATGGAAGATGGTAGAATAATGTGGTTCACTGAATTTTGAGGGAGTGGAGAGGGAAAAGTTTACATGATGTACCCTTACACTATAATAAATAATACCTGGTTTATTCTTTTTTTTTTTTTGTACTTTTGGGTATATTTGTGCATGGCATTACAGTTGTATGGCATTACGGTTGTGTGCCATCACGTTCAGTTTCAGTGGCCAGCGCACAGGGCTGGCATGGCAGGTGAATCAGGGATCGAACCCGGGTCCTTGTGCTTCATATAGGCGCTTATCTCCTCACCCTGAATGTTTATTAGTATTGTCAAATTATATTTGAAATATGGACATAGAACGGCACATTCATTTTGTCCACCTACTGAGGAGGGTGGAGATGAGATGCGCACCAGTCCACACCTGTGTGTACCATGAATACAGGAATATGTCCAGATGCCACGCAGAGAGGGGTTACCTCAGTGTTCATTGGGCATGAGTAGTGATTTTCTCCTTTCTGTATAAATTGTAAGTGGGAATTCAAGTTAGAGTACAGATGTTGTTCATTGCTTTATAAACTCAATTTGATTAGAGAATATTAAAAGTTTGGGGCTTCTTCCCCTCCAAGGGGAATGTCTCAGGGGACTATAGTATAGTTTCTAGGGTATACTTCGGACTCCTCTTTTGGACTCCCTGGAAGAGCATTGGCAACCTTCTATTAGCTTTTATTTATTTTTTTTCTGCTACTTCCTAATCCCCTTTCTTATTGGTAAGACCTCTTCTCCTTTTTTTTTTTTTTTTTTCTTTTAAGATAAGTTAATATTCTGAGACAGATACTAGTCAACTGTCATGGGAGCTACTTGTTAAGGTGACTTTGTAACTGGGTTTTATGGATGTCATGCAGATGGCGGTCTCGTTTCATTCATTTCTAGTCTCTTGGAGGATGCCTCTGGCTGCTGCCTTCTATGCAGCATGGCTTGTGTATGGATAGGTATAAAAATGGTGGGAGGTTGTTGGATGAGACAAAATTTTCTGGAGGAAACAGATGTTTTACTTTTTAAAAGACTGAGTCTAATGCCAGGTTGGAAAATACCCTTACCTGAGAGTGTCTGAGAGCAGCTTTTTGTTATTTTGGAATAGAGTACTTCACAAGTCAGAGGGCTAGGGTGCGCTTATTCTCTGTATCTGCTTTCTGTGTAACAGAAAAATTACGAAGTAATTTCATTTTTTTCTATGAAATTAGGTGAAATGAGACCCTAAAGATGCTTAATAGGGTTTCACATTGTTATATTCAGCATCTATTTACTATATTTCTTTATGGGTACTGAAAAACAAAAACAATAAAGCGAGACTTAGTTTCCTTGAATTGGTTCGTTTTGCTCTGTACACTTGTTTTATTCCTTTTTAAACACTTCAACATCAGAAGTGTTTGTTATGAGGAAGTGCAGGGCGAAGGCGCTGCACGTCCTCGATACCAGCGGGGAATTTCCCGCCCGGCAGCTAGCGCCCCGGGCCTTCGGAGTCTCCGCGCATCTGGGCAACGTTTATCATCAGGCAGCATGTAATTTTCAGAGCACTTAGTATATGTAGATAATGTCAAAATACCATTATTTAAACTTACATAGTTTAGTATGTTATTTGGTTTAGATTTGAAAAGTCATCCAAACAAAATAAAGGCGAGGTGGGCAGTGATGCGGAGAATGGAGAAATGACACGTGAAGACCGAGATTGGCAAGGCGGTTAGAAAGCCACGCCTCGGCCAGGCTGTGGCTCCATGTTCCGTGGCTCCGTGGCCGGCTTTGCGCGCCACCCAACCCGCAGCAAACCCCAGACCGTGGGAAGCACAGGCTCACTTCTCAGGCCTTAGGAAAGCGCCCGTGGCCGCCCCTCGTGCCCTGTGCCGCATGGGTTGCCCATCCTCGGCCTCTCGGGGCCCGCGCCCTCCTGCGGCCACGGGAGGCCCCCCGGCCCTGCGCGCCCACCTGCCCGCCCACGCGGGGCCTCGGAGCATCCTCTCACGCCTGTTTCCGATGTGGCCCTCCGCAGGGGCGGGAGGAGGGGCCGCTTTCCCATCTCAGCACGCTGGAGACCTCTTGGCTCACCTGCAGAGAAATGCACACTTCCTGCTTCCTGCTGACTGCTGCTGCGGCTCCAGCCCCCGCTGGGGATCGAACTTTGCGAGCTTTGCTGGTGTTGAGACCTGCCCTTTGGGCCCTTGGTGCGTGGTTTTCCTCTGCTCCTTCAGAGAGACCCTCGCGGGGCCCTGCAAGCGGGCACAGGGGCCAGGGTTTGGTGACTTGGCATGGTGGCACGCCAGTGATCCCAGCTCTTGGGAGGCTGTAAACAGGCGGCTTACTAGAGTCCAGTCTGGTAGTGAGACCCTGAAAACCCCGTAGACTCTTCCCTAAAATACAGCCCCCCCAAAAGAAAGAGACTTTTTGCTGTCCTGTCCCACATTGTATATTTCTGTTACCCTTTATTTTCTTTATAGCATATATCACTGCTCAAAGTAATATTTAATTTTGTGGTTTATATGTAGTTTATTATTTGTGACCATCTACCCCAGGATACAAACCCAGGGAGAGCAGGACCTTTGTCTGTTGTGTTCATATCTACTAGCTTATAGCTGTGTGGGCACTTGACAAATATTTATTGAATGAATGAATGAATGAATGGTCATGTATGGTTATCCTTGTGATCTTGACCCAATTCTTTATCTGTTTATCAGCTTTTAGTTATTTTATGGAGAATTATCTGTGGCATCTGCTGCTGCATCTTTTAGAAAAATGTAATCAGAACAGTGACTTCTGGGATATTAGCAACATGCCAACAACTAAGCAAAAATCCTCCTATGAAATGTGGAGAGACGGAATATTGCTCATAGTACATTACTTGACCAGAATGGGAGCCGCCCAAAGTTGATTCCCTAGCATTGTGTACACACACACACACACACACCACACACACACACTAGGGAAAAATATATGACAAATTTGATTTATCTCATATTTACAGCATCATAGTATACATGAAGAGAAACATACTGTCAAAAAGTGAGACTATGGGCAAGTTTTAGAACACTCAAGGAATTAATAGGATGTTTTAAGATTTATAAACCTGAGATACTGAAATAATATGCTATTTAATACATGAAGGACACTTGAAAACTACATAAAAGCAGATACAAATTTTTATTCTTTCTAAAAGTCACCCTAGAACGTTGATGCAAACCCTTTAGAGCTTTCTGTTACACAAATAGCCTGCTATGAAACAGTGCCATAGGTTGGCCATCACTGCTGTAGAAGGTCATATAGTCATAGGACTGGAGTTGAAAATGCTTTTGGAGCTTTTCACTTGAGATCGTGTTTAGACAACTTGTGTCTGATTTTTTTAAGTCTCTTTGTGCTTCTAATTTTTGTATGGCAAGTTTTTTCTTTTTTTTTTATATGACCGGTTTCAATTTTTGGTCATTTAAAGCCATGATGAGTTTGGACAATACAGTTAGACAATTCCACTTTCAATAAGAAGGGAAAATTGATTTTTCACATATAGTTTGTATGTTTTCTCAAGTAGTTACAATTGATGGTCTCTAGAAATGTTTCAATAGGGATAGCTTTGTTGGAAAAAGTCTTGAAGTGACAAATGTTGCATACTGATTCTTTATTCCCACTAATTATGGAACTTTAATTCTGTAAATACTCATTTAGCTAAGTAATAATGTGAGATTTTCTGCATATATAGATTCATGTTTATATATATATGCACATATGAACATCTCCTGATCAAATTTTCATTATTTTTGTAGTCTTATGTGAGTAGCTTCATGTGATAAGTGTCTGATACACTTTATGTTAGAATAGATTTTGTGGATTCTGAATAAAATTGTTATGAATTACATAGCCTTGGAAAATCTGAAGTGAGGGGATAGCAAGTAAAGTTTTAACCCAACTGTGAGGCCACACGAATGTTCCATGATGCAAAGTACTTTTAAGTAGAGCTCTTAGGCTTGAAATAAGAGAGACTGTCCCTGAAATCTACAGTTTATATTTCTTGTACATACACAAATACAGATAACATTAGAAAAGTGAAAGGCAACGAAGTAATTTTTCAAATAAAAACTGTTTCTGAGACAATCTTAACCATACTGATATTTGACCAGACTCAAAAGGAAAAAATAATTGTTATGAGGGATTAGGAGTTCTGGTCTTCTCTGTTTTAAGATTGTTTTGGGCTGTAAGTTAAGGGGAACTTGTTTATGATGACTTCCTGGACATTTATGAAAAATGTTACTTTGTACCTTTTTGGGTAGATGTGTTGTAAACCCCTGGTTCATTTTACTTCTTTTCCAGAATATAAGGTACCAATTTTGAATGAAATTTACAGTTTTGGAGTTGGTTTATTGAAAATCTATTATGTGAAGTCACATCCTTTCTAGAAAGTTTATATTTTTTGAGGAATGACAGCTAATGAAATAAAGGAATAAAATAAATTTAAGTGTAGAAAAAATAATTTTAGATTTTGTTCTTTCAGAGTTCTTCAAAACTCTGGAATTATCTGATTTGGAAAAAGGTTAAGATGCATGTATGTTGGAAATAAGCATTAGAGTCAGCTTTTCTAGTTATTTTTTATATGCAGTGACTTTTATTTAGCCAAATCCAAGGGTTTTTTTTTTTTTTTTTTGCCATAAATAGTGTATTAGGTTGCTTACATAGTTCTGTGAAAGAGAGGGTTCTTAGCAGGCCTTTTACAAGGAGAAGGCGCAGTTTGCTGGACCAAAACCCGGAGGGATAATTAACAGGGCCTTTGGGGGGACCACGTGCGCTCTCTTCATGGACCATTTGGCCCATGAGATGGGATTTGGTTCATAATTCATCGTCATGTGCTGTAACTCCTGTGGGAGTACTGTATAAGGTTTAGCTCCTTTACATTGGATAGGTTTTGAATGTTTTATCTTGTTCCAGGGTGGATTATTATACTTGGGAAAGCATTTAATTACAAGCTTTATATTTCTAACACCCATTCACAATACCTCCTCCTCACCATACCTGACTTCATCGGGGGGGATTTCATTTGTAGATGATTGTGGGAGATGGAAGCAGTCCGATTTCGAGTCAGCTTCCTTCCTTCAGTACCTTCTCTTCACTTTGGAATTCTGTTTAAAATTTTTTTCTGTGGTTCATTTTTTTCTTGTGGTTCATTTTTTCAGTAAAAGAAATTTATATTTGTTAAGACAATAAAAATGTAGCATTTATTGAGTATTTCTCAGAATATATTACTAAAAATGTACATTTTTATAAGCTACTACATCAAAAGTCTTTGAATCAGGATCCTTACAAAAGGATCTTTGTAATATTTCAGGTTTTAGTCTTTTCTTGAAATAAGAACCTTCTGAGGCAATTTCCATCTTTTATGGATGCATCTAGTCTGTCTTTCCAGCTTTCTGAATGTGCTCCTCATATCATGCTTCATTGTAATCAGGCATTTATGCATCACTGCACATGACGTTCTGTAGATTCTCATATGAGTTTTGATCTTTTTATTTTTATCAAGGAATTAATAATTCTAACTGCATTATGATTTATTAATGGGTTTAATAGGTAATGTAAAACACTTGCTTAGTGGTAATGGTTTGGCGTATCTTGACATCTCTTAGACAAACTTATTTATAAAAAATTATTCTGCCTTATATTTTTAATAATCTCATGTTTCATACTTCGTTGAGAAACCTGTAAGTAGAACTACCAAAATTTCCTAAACGTGTTTGTTCAGAACGCAAAACCTTTCGAAGGCGATTTTATTGTTTACCAAATGAGTTTCATAAAGTCAACTGCCTTAATTTGTTATTCAGGTTAAATGGAAACTGGAAAGTGGTGTTTTTTTCCCCTTCCTTTGAGAAATCTTTAAAGAGATGTTTAAACAAATCAAGATCTGCATAGAACTTAAAAGAAATAATTTGATGTGGCAAGTTTTAAATTGAAAAAAAGACACACATACTCTATAACCTTTCTTTGAGTCTTTGGTTTAAGTCCTCTGTCATATAGTGCCAAAAACTTTGTTCTGAGCTGTGCCTGTGTTGAAACATGCACGCCTGTCCTAGTGTCATAGCTAATTACCTCTCTCGCGTGCTTACTTCCAGTAATTGGAAAGGGAGACCTACCGCAGCATGCATCTTAGCATTTAATTTCATCTGGAAGACATGCACAGAAGCTTAAGTTTTCTACCATGCAGCAGCTTTTAACACCATGAACAGATACTACTGTTTAAAATACATCATTTACTTTATGTTTTACAGAAACAGCATACTTTCACAGAAGAAAAGTTGAGTGGTCCCCAAAATGCGTCTGTCTTTGCTGGTAATTATAGTCCAATACTGACTGACTTTGCAGTTTGGAGTTGGTATTTCTTCTGTAAATTGGAAATTGATGGTCTAATGTGATCGCAGAATTTTAGTCACTTAATCTTCATGAATTGGTCTAAAGTAAGTTGGAGCTTATTCTAGGAAAGCACATCAAGGAGAATTTTCGTACAGTAATTTAGACGTTCTGTCTTGGACATGCTTGTGACTGGGGCAGCAGTTTGCAATGTGCATCAGCATGTGTGAAAATATGTGGTCCTTGTCTATGCCTGCTCGAGGAGAACTGCACCCGTCTCCAGACTTCGGGCCACAGCCTTGTGGAAATTAAAGTCTTAGGGCTGGGAGCAGTTAATGCTGGTGATAGATTGTGGTATTAGTGTTATGCTGCCTTGCGTGGCAGTTTTGCGCTGTGGATTTAAGGTTCTAGTCAGAACTTGGGAAGAGTATGCCACAGAGTTTGTGGCAATTTTTTTAAAGTGAAAAATACAATTTTTTAAAAAATAAAACATCTTTTGGCCTTTGGTTAAAGAAAGAAAAGATTATACAATTTTGCTTTTGATCACTATTTAAAATATAACATTTTTTTCATCTTTTTGATGTATTTAAAAATAAAAAATTTCAGTACTGTTTCTAATTTAACTCTTAACTTTATATCAATTAAAAAAAACCTGTGCATTATTTTTGTCATGGTAGTTTAGTTGTACAGAGGTATAGAACTTGATTTTTTTGTGTTCTGGATTGTGAGCACTGACTCTAGGTATAATTGCTCTGATTTGAAGACTGAACTCCAGAATGTTGCTTTCTATATTGTTATCTCTTACATTTAAAAATCTACATGGCTAATGCTAACTTTTGAACACTGTGACATTAAAAAGCAAGCGTTAAGCAATGCAAAAGGTCTTCCGTATTTAGAATGTCCATTTCTCGTCGAGTTCTGGGGGTGTCAGTCAAGGTGCTATAGGTAGGTGTGTCATCGACTTGCTGCTGACCAGGCAGGTGACGCCTCGGTGGTGGCAGAGTGCTCTCGGGCACAGGAGACCCGCGGCCGGCGCCCTTCCCTGTCCTCCAGCAGGCCTCGAGCTTTGCCCTGTGCGCGGCCCTGCCCCTCCTTGCTCTTCAGGCTGTGTGGGGGTTGAATGATTCGTGTTCCGAACGTGAGCAGTGTCTGCGGGCCTCTTGCCGCCGTCCAGCCTCTCAGCGGGCTTCGCTTCGTGTGGCCCCGGGTCTGCCTTGTGCGGCCCGCACCGCAGCTCTTCCTCTGGCCCCTGCATGCGCGGGGCTCGGCTTGCGCACTGTGCTGCTGCTCGCGGTCACACTGCTTCTGTGAGTTTTTCACATCTACCGAGGCTTGTCGAGGGGGTGCATTCATGTCTGCGAGAGTTCAGACGTGTTCGGAAATCGGGGAGGGAACAGCACTTTGCCATGTGGTGCTCCTTGGCCTGCAGCAAGGTCGGCCCCACCCTGGCCCAGAGCTGCAGCTTCCCGCCCTGGGTCTTCCATGGGCAGGTGCTGGAGATGTTAAGGCTTGTCTGTGTGCTGAACCCCAGGTGCCACCACCTCCCAGGGCAGTGTGCGTTGTCACAAATGCGTGAATTGGGATGCTCCCTTTATTTTGCAAGCCAGGCTGATTGCCGTATGCAGATGGTAGAATTCATGATGAATGATGAATTGTTCTGCCCAGAATGTCAGTAACACTACTGCTTATAATCTCTGGATAGTCGCAGTTATAAAATTTTAAAAGTTGACAGAGAATATGACTCTCTTCTCCAAAATTCCCACCTGACTGCTGTTTTAAAAATGTTTGTTTTTTTAAATAAATACTTGATTGCAGCTTAGCAAGTGGCACTCCAAATCCTACTTAATATTCTTGATTATAAACGCATACAAATGTTTCATATTCTTGGCACTAAAGATTGTAGTCTTAAGCCCCCAAATCAAACCCAGATATACTAGATCGTGAAAATGTTCATCATGTTGTATATGCTGTTATTTGGTAATTTTGCAAATTATAACTATGTTGAAATGCATGTCCTTTATAATTTGAAAATTATTATCTTTGTAAGAAGTTTCTAACCCCTTATGGGTTTTTTTTTAAATCAACACATCTGTACATTAAGAAACGCACACAGGATCTTCACATGGTCATTTCTTCTTCATGGTACCCTCTGTTCTGAAATTGGGCCTGGAAAGAGGGATTTAATGCAAGGCCACTTGTTTTTAAATACTTAATTAAAAGCCAGTATTTGATAGCACAATATCTAAGCCTTCTCTCCTTTTGTATTCAGTCTTACTGCGTCAGAAATATGTAATCCATTTAATTGGTAGCATTCATTTATAGCAAAGGAACTTCACTGTGTATATTTGTGCATAGCTTTAGAATGATCATAAACAGTAAATACTGTCACAGGACGAACAGTAGTAACCCTGTCTTTTTTGGTCAAAGACTATTAGCTTTGGAGATACATAGATCTGAGATTGAATAATCTGCTTACCTTTTCAAATTTCTTTACTTTTATTTATGGTAATAAACATCAAATTTACCCTCAGTTTTTTAAAGTAGACACTTCAGTAACATTAACTATATTGACATGGTTGTGCCTTAAATAATAACTTTTTTCCCACCTGTGATACTGGAGATTGAACCTAGGGCTTCAGGTGTACTAGGCAAGTACTCTAAGAATGGGCTTATCCCAGCCCTTCTTATTTTAGTTTATTTTGAGAGAGGATCTTGCTGAGTTGCCTGTGTTGGCTTCAAACTTGTGTTCCCCTTAGCCAGAATAACTGGGTTAAAGGGTGTGTTCCACTGTGCTGGATCTGAAAAACCAACAAGAACAACAACAAAAAAGCATGTTTATTTTGAAATATATAGGTGTGTAGAGGAATGTTTGAAAAATAGTACTATGAATGCCCGTATATCCTTTGGCACATCACAAAAATGTTAATATTTACAATGGTTTAGCAATGTTTTTTATCAGAACATAATTCATATACCAATCACTATCATTTTGAATATTAAATATGCAAACAAAAATCTACATCTTGTGTAGAGTCACTAGATTGTGGAATCATCAGTATTGTTTAATTCTAGAATATTAAGTATCAAATTTATGTGAATTATTTTGGAGGCGGTAAGTACAGTTTTTCTTAGAATTCTCTTACTAATTCAGCAGACCCATAGTTTGCAAGATACTTAAAAATGTAGCAGAAGTTCATGTCTTAAAATAACAATATAGGGCAGAATAGCTTGCAAAGTTCCAAAAAATGTATGCGTTAAATAATTTTTATGGTATAAGTTTAGAACATACATCTTTTACAGTGGGACCTATCCAGCATAACATTATTTTCATTGATCTGTCTTTTATTTTGAAGGATGACGAGGGCCATTGCACCTTAAATGATAGACATATACCTCATGATCAAGATTTGGTCAGCTTTCGTTGATGTGATGGTTTGATTGTAGATATATGGGTTAGCTGAGATACATACATTTTGAGGAATAGTAATTATTTTGATTGTTCCATCACCATCTTTACAATGTTTCTAAATATTTATAAAGTAATGGAAAGCCACACAAGTACTCTGGGGCAGACAGCACTTGAGAAAATCCTGAATTTGAACCCAAACTATGCTGAGGGAAACTGGACAAGGATCAGAATTTCTTTGAGCCCAATATCCTCCTTTGTAAACATGGAGGAAAATAACTGCCATCGAATAGGTTTGGAGTGAGGATAGACATAGTACAGATAAAGATCATACAGTGCCTGACATAAAATCAAAATTGATGAAAATGGTAGTCTTTTTCAAAGTTTATTTAGGAAAGGAACTTTTTCCTATAATTCTTACTAACATGTGTAACCTTTTTTATTTGCTTACATTGTTGTCCTTTGAGATGTTTTTGCTTGTGAAAGAAAAACTGCAGAGTTCAAACAAAGAATCTGAAGCGCAACATAAATATTAACTACTGTATTTGAAATTACAGTGGTAGAATTTGTATAGTTTCAACCAAAAAGCTGATTTAATTGTTAGGATATTTCCAATCTGTTGTTAGACCTATCTGTTGCAAAGTGGGAACAGTGGTTTATGATATTTAAAAAGCAGCAAGTACAAGAAAATTAATCAAAGAATATAGATGGATGTGGTAAAGCTTTTCTGATGAACAGTTCTGACTTTGGTGGAGATGGGTCCTGGGCGCTGGGCAAGTACTCTACCTGCCTAGTCTTTGCTCATTTTATGGTAGATGCGTAGCGTTCAGTGTGATTAAAGTGTTGTTTTGATGCTGTATTGCTTGCTGTTTGTTGGCAGTAAGTGTAAGGAGCCAGCTCTCCCAAGTACTCGACTTGGCCATTTGTCGTAGCTTTTGGGATGTTTTGTTATTTGAGTACTAGCATCTTGATGATGAAATTATACAGTGTTGATTTACACCTGTGGCTGTTTGGAACTACAGACAGTCATGTCATATTTTGCCATGGTGGCATTAAAGAAAAACTTTTTTTTTTTTTTTTTTTTAATAGGGCAAAAACTAAGCAGAAGCAAAGTCAAGCTGTAAACTTCCAAGTTACAGCTAGTGGCAGTAGGGGAAGACAAAAGTTAGTGAGGCATTCATTGGCTGCGTGGCTGTGACAATAGATGGTTTCCCTTCTCATGCTGCCCCTGCCGGGAGCCTTAAAATTCTCTGAAAAAAAGGGGAGTGGAGCATGCAGCTGGTAAGCTATTAAGTGATCCAGTCACAAAGAAGTGAAGGAGCAGTAGAGTTAGGGCACATGTGACAGACAGTTGAGATGGACCTTGCTTGGTGTGGACCTGAGGGCTCAATGTCTGGGTTTTTCTAATCTGGGTTTTTATAACCCGGAGGGTCATTGACTAACTAACTATCTGATCTTTCTAACCTTTGTGGTTCTGTTTGATTTTTTTTGTGACACAGTCTTACCGTGTAGTTCAGGATGACTTTGAACTGGGCTGTGTGGCCCAGGCTGAACTTGAGCTCACATGGATCCTCCTGCCTCAGTCTCCTGAGTGCTAGGATTGCAGTGTCCATGTTACTTTTTTTCTTTCCAATTTTGGTACCGGGAATCTTGGTACTTCTTTATAGCTCTTATCTAAAGAGGGTACTAAGTTAAATATGGGAAATAGGTTTCAACTCTCAGGCAGTATCGATTCATTGGTAATAGTTATGTGAGAAGAGAACTCTGCTGTTGTGCCTGGGGACATCAGAGAGTTCTGGGGAACAATGTGTTGGCTTCCAGTGCCTATCAAAAGGGTGGCTGTGGTTGTGGGCTTGCAGATGTGATGTGCATGTTGTCAGTACAGTCACCATATTTTTTTGACTTAATTCTTTTCAGTTCCAATGACAAGCATTTAAGAGAGGTTTTGGTGGTTCAGGAGAATATTCTAATGAGTCTTTATATTTATTTCTGTCTGGGAGAGTAGAGGCTGGATGTTTAAGAGAGAGCATGTAAGTCCTGGCATGAAGAGAGGAATGCAGTAGTGTTGCCAGAGCCACGAGCTGCAAAGCGCGCTTCAGGTAGACTTGCAGGAGGTTCCCTTCTAATTGAAACAGACGTGCGATCTGAGCTGGATCAGCCCCTGCAGAAAGGTGGCCAACTTATGAGCCATAGCTAATTAAGTGTTTATCATTGTTTAATATTTGGAGTAAGGAATTTAATTCTATCCTGGGGTGTCATTCACAGCTAAGTATTTTTGAGTAGTATTTTAGTATCGCATAGCAGGAAGATAGGGGAAAGATGGGTGATAGCTTGTGACTGTTATCCTGCCAATACTTAAAATAATGCAAGTGGGTCGTTGAAAGATGTTTAACTTTTAGCAAATAGCACCTGCTATGATTGTCTTCGCTGTCTTAAAAACAAGTAAGAGTGCTTTTTGATGTATATATAAAAACTGTTTAAGTATTATTACTTAGCTTTAAGGAAAATAATTAAGTTTCTAATGTCTATTATGTAAGACAATGATCCAGAGTTGTTAAAGACTTGATCTAGCCCATATTTTTCCAGAGCTCCAGGATTTCTGTGTCTCCTCCTCTAGGGGACAGGCATCTAGAATCACCCTCCCCTGGGCCCAGTTATGAAGGTGGGAGGTCCCCACTTCCTGATGGCCCAGCATGCACCAGCCTGGGTCACACAACCAGCCTGTGGGAAGAACTTGGAAGTGCCCTCAAAGTCTGGCAGAATGATGGTTTTTAAAGACTGTTCCCAATTCAGTTGTAGAAGACTGAGATCTTTGTTGTGGGTCAATTTTTATCGCCAAGAAATTGAGTAGAAAGCAAAATTTTGAAAATGTTTTATTGCTTCCTTGCTTGTGCTTATAAAAACTTACAATTTACATGTAGGGAGGGAATTTATGGTATGATAAATTTTGGGGGAGGCCCAGATCTAAATACTCCAGCGTAAGTTGAAGCAGGTGTGTAAGCTGAATACTACTTATATATGTAGTTGTCATTGTCAGTTTGAACATCTTTCTATCCCTCAGATGTTGTGGATGACTCAAGAGCCTTTTCTAATTCTGTACAAAGGGACATTTCATTTGAACGTATTATTTCTTTTTTTTTGTGAGGGATTCCATATATTTATTTTTTAAAAATTAATTTTATTGAGAAAAAATAGCAATGAGACAGTTTCAAAACAGGTCAGCAGGACAGTTACAACAATTAATACATTGCATGTTATCTTCATAGCAGTTATTCACAGTGCAAGATGCAGACATGATAGCTTGTTTAAACACTATTAATACAAATCTTACTGAACTAAGAGAATAAGGATAGCTGTATGTCTATCCTAATTTGTATATACATATATAAATTGTTTTTCACTACAAAATGGTCCTTCATTTATATCCCCCCTTTTTGTTTTAGTTTTGTCAGGTGGGTATTCCATTGCCATTCAAATATTGTAGATGCATGAATTCAGCAAAGTAATCCAATATAGTCCAGTAGATCATAATTGTAATGGGTTATCTGCAGGACTGGCAATGTCAGAAGTTGTTGACTTGAGCCTTTTATAGATCAGCATATTAATGTGGCTTTACTTTTTTACCTCGTGTTTATACATCCTGTAACTCAGTGTGTCCCAAATTTTCTGTTCAAAGAGATTATGGAGCCACAGAAGAAAGTGATCAATGATGTAGAGTGTGCCTAAGGAGTGTCACATGGAGAGAAAACATTGTCTCAGGCTTTCACCCAGAGCAAATTGGTCAAGCAGTGGCTGTGACTCATCCACATGGCTGACACTGACAAAGGATCTACAAACTGTGGTACAGGGTTTCAGGGTAAATCCTGAGGGAATTTGAATAACCTTCACAGATACAGTAAAGTTACATTATTTGTTATGTAGGTCTTGCTTTATCTTGTTCTTAACCATCCAGCAGAATGTATTATTTTTTTCTTGGCTTTTTTTTTTTTGTCTCTTCTTTCGAAACCCAGAAGGGATCTGATTAATTTTATTTTTTGGCTGAACTGGGGATTGAACTCAGGCCCATGTGCTTGTCAGGGAAGCTCTTATTCCACTGAGCCATCTCCTCAGCCTCAATTGTTTTTATTTTATAGGCTCTGTTTGCCCTAATTTTAATAGTATTTTCAATTTAAACTTGATTAACAAATAATCTTGTTTTAATCCTGATGACTTTGGTGAGGTTCATTTAGAACTTTTGTTACATTAAGGGTGATTGAATAAAATTGAACACTTAATAAATGAGACATTAACTTACATTCTTGAGTTGGTTTTATAGCACCCTCCTTCTCTCAAAGGAAGAGCTTTGGCAAATCTCTTTGATTTTTTTCATCGAAGTCACTTGACATTCATGACCGTATTGGGGAGCTGTTGCATCTGTATGTATGCCTTCTGGTTTTAGGAATTGTTACTGGTAGTCTACTTTATGCATTATTCTGACTCCAACAAATAGAAATCATTTACTGTGACTTTAAAATAATATAACCTCTATTTCTTTGTCTAAATCAGACAAAATTGTTTTTGAAAGTAAGACTATGAGGATACTTTGAATGACCACAGATTTGGCCCACAAAAAAAGGCTATTATGGAGTGGAGAGAGCAATGCCTTTGGTCCCCAAATCCTAATCTGGAAACCATTAGCAGACCCATCATGCTACAAGTTATATTTGTAGCGTGGGAAACAATTTCTGAAACTGCTAAAACCAATCCGTGTTGGGTTTTAGAGATTAGACTCACCACCTTGTGTTATAACCAGATGAAAGGAATTATGAACTGTGACCTACTACATGGGGTGAAATAGATGTGTAGTACCAGGATTCTTAGCTAGGTGGGATAGGTACTGTATTTTACTGAAGGTTCCCTGCAGTGGTAAGCTTTACGCTGTTAGATAAAGCTCAGTACTTAGAGCAGATCTCAATACTGGTAAGTCTGGGAGAAAAATTGAAGATTACAACTTCAAACACCAGTTCTAAGACTTCTAATATTCATCTTTGTATCTTGGCAAGAGACCCAAGCCTCACATTTAACATGTGATACCAGGACTGTGTCTTGCCCATAGAAGTTTTTTGAAAAGTAGACATTAAATAAAAGCATTTTGGTAAGTGCCAATGGAGTGCAAGTCTGGTTTCTCATTTGTCAGTTAAGGTTAACAATAGGACCAGTAGGGTTATAGGAGTGAGGATTAAAGGAGTTGGCACTTGAAAAGTGTTTACAAACATGCTTAAAACAGAAAAATCAAACATTTTTAAAAAACTGCAAGTCAGTCTGGCTGAAGTATCAAGTAATTTTGATTGACAACACAGGAGAAGTTAACAGCATTTGCTGGTACATGAAGTTGCTGTTGCTGGCATCTCGTCCATGTGAATCATTCCTCCATTTGCGCAGGACAGTGTGGATTATTACCCACATTCTGTTGCTCAGGTCTTCTGAAAAATGACATGAAGTAGGCAGTAACAGTGGAATAATAAATGAGGCTCATTCATTGACTAGACTGCCCTATTTCTGTCTGTCCATCTATTCTGTCTCTGTACTGTGGATTAAAACAAGGCTGTCATACTAAACTACATTTCTTAGCCTATGTTTTTTTTTATTTTGAGATAGGCTCTGCTATGTCATTTGTACAATTGGGCTTGAATTTGGGATCCTTCTGTCTCAGCCTCTCAGAGTGTTGAAAATCCAGGCATACTTCAAAAAATCTAGCTAGACCTTTCTTTACCCGTAGGTATCCAGGACTGTCATGAACCACCCGGGAGAGAGACTGCCAGAGGTATATTGCCCTTTGTAGAATTACTAATGTCCCACCTAGGAAAAAGCAAAACAAGTAGTGCATTTTTTTTTTTTTTTTTTTGGAGGAACTGGGAATTGAATTCTACTGAGCCTATACTTTCTTTTAATAAACTGTTTCTTGAATGCTTTTTTTTAAGGTGCTTATTTTATAAGCAGATGCAGTGCTAGGCACTGGGATTTAATGATGAGGGAGAGAAACTGATTTCTTTACCTTTGGGTTTTACATGTGATGAGGAGACTGATGTTTGAAATGATGTTTTGAAATGGTTAGGCAGTGTGAGTGCTAACTGGGGTGACTGTTGGACATGCAAACACTGGCTTAGGATGCATCTTTGTCTCTGTAAGGAAGGTGAGAGTTATCCCCTACAAGTATGTGAATGGGCCTTGCAAAGATGGGGCCCTGCGGGGGTCAAGCAGCTGGTAGTTGGCCAGCCTGACTCCTGGCCACTGAAAGTCTGGCAAGATTTCCCTTTGTCTTTAGGTGCTATTCATTGTAACTAATGTGGGGAAAGAAAGAATAACATGGTCATGGTTTTAAGTTTTGATCTGTTTTGGAGTGTCTGAAATAAACTAACAGTGATCCTAACAGGTGGAATTGGGGACCCACAGATTCATGACATAGATTCTTTTATTAGTATACATTAATTTAAGAGTGGAAATTTAATACTGCAGATACCAAATTGAAATTACCTAGTGACAGACTTCTAATTGGTCATAATGCTGGACCTTGCTAAAGCTGCTAGGCAAGAGTTCTACCACTGGGCTACGTCCCTAGCCCAGTCAAACCTTTCAACCTTAAGGCCTCTCCTTGTTTTTCAAAAGGAATATTATTCAGAATCCCAAAAATACAAAGAAAGGATTGCCAAATACAGTTTGTGAGATCAAAAAATATTTCTCTGAAGGGCCTCTCAGAGACATGTTCGAAAAATAAAGAGAAATTAGGTTGTCTGAGGGTAAGGTGGAAGGCATTGAGTGTTAGAGGAGAGAGTCCTGTGGTCAGCAGGAGTGAGGTGCCCCGGAGGTGCTACAGAGACCTAGGCAAGCTAGGGCCAGTGAGCTGGAAGCTGGATTTAGACTGGAGTGACAGGATCTTGCTCCAGTTAGGGACCACAGTCATTATTTGGAGTGAAATGGGGGGCAGTTGAAGGTGTTAAATAGGCTTTGGGCTCAGGCTCATAGCCACTGAGGAGGCCAGTTGAGGTAACCTTCCTTCTAAAGGCTGGGGACTGCACTGTCCTGTATGGAGTAGAAGTGGCTTTTTATGGCAGGTGGCCAAATAAGCAGGTCAGGGTCCTGTGATGACTCTGCAAGGACAGTAATGTTTTAAAAAGGCAGAGAAAAAATTGTTCTTTGCCCATAGTGATCTAAGGATAGAGGAACCATAAAGGAATACAGGCAAGCACTAATACTCCAAGACTAATGACGCCAAAGTAGTGAGCTTAGTCTGGCTTCTTTGTCTTCCCTTTTGGCATTCCACTGCTTCAGAGCAACTGTTCCAGGAAATGGAAAAGAGCACAGAGTTAAAGCTCAAAGTAGGTATTTTCTTTACTTTTTAACAATTCTGCTAAAATGCTTCTAGGACAGAAGGTTGAAATTGTTCAGAAGAATGTGTTTGGGTTTCTTTATTAATCTTGGCCTCTTTCTTTTCAGCAGAGAGTGTCATTTGCCTTCTGATGGATAGGCCAGCTTAGTTGGAGGTAGAGAGTGGGTGGTGTCAAGAGAAGGGTGGATTTGTTGGGCAAATCAGTGGACTCCTGTGGGGGCATGATTTCTGGACTGTGTGAAGAAGGAATTTGGACTAAAGGACTTTCCTCAGGTTTTGTTTAGTTCTATTTATTTCTTCTTACCCCTGAAACTATCGTATTTATTTCAGAAATTAATGTGCATTGCTATGTTTTGTCTTACAGATTTTATAGACCCCTTAAGAGAATATTTCACTTATAAAGCTTGGGTTAGGATTCATTAGCTTACTTGTTTTACAGTAAGGACATGAATTGGATGGAGGGCATCAGATTCTCACACAGATGGATAACATTTTGGTGCACCATTCAGATTTTAAAACTGCTCTTGACGGGTTCTTTCAGGCCTCTAAACTCAGGTAGAACTTACTGTGTTCATAGTAGACCTCCTTTTCTCTGGATACATTTACTGTGGCATCATTTCATCTTCCTGGATAGCATGACTTAGGACTGATGACCTCAAAGAACCCTCGGGTTTTCTTTTGTTTTGCTGGCATTGAACTACGTGAATTTTTTCCTTGACGGCCTCTTTATAGCTCCTAATAAGGGCCCAGGAGGGGAATCCCTGTTCACATACTTCCAAGTGTTATTCTCAAGAATTAATGTTATTTTCTTCCACAGGAGTCAGAAAATCGTGTTTTCAATTTACATTTCTATTTCATTCATCCCTGGAACTTGGGTTTCTCCTCACAGAAGAGTACCACAGAATGAAGTCAGCTTATATAGATGTTTAGAAAGTGCTGCATTCTGGAGAATTTTATTATAAAATTTTATTCACAGGCAGCTGAATTGCTAATAGATGATTCACTTGTTGGTCGCCTTTTTAGTTTTGTTTTGCTTAGATATTCCAAGTCTTCTGGTCTTCCTTAACTTCATAATATTCATGCATCAGTCTGTAATGCTGTACAGAATGGTCAAAGAATGGCTGGTAAGAATACCGTGGAACACTACTGCAGGTGTGTGTGTCTTGCTGAAGGATCTGCACACCCAATCAGCCATGCATGGTACAGCCAGTGCCATTTTTTTGCTCAGTAGAGGAAAGCAAAAACATAGCAGTGGAAGTTGATATGGAGCTGAGCGCAAATTCTGTGCTGTTGTTCAGGAGAAGCTTTGAGAAACCTTAAAATATGAGTCCTTCATTGAATTTTTAAAGACATACCATAAAGTGTGGGCAAGAGAGGAGTAGGAAGTCTGATTTCAGCCACAGGTTGAGTGTGTAGGGCCAGCACCAAATCTGCTTACATGGGTATCATGTGACTCGTGGAATCTGAGGACTCTGTATTAACACTCCAGGTTTCACACCTTTCCAAATTTAAATAATAATCTTAATAATCTGTAAACATTTTTAAACATAAACCAACCTTTGCAACAAAAGCCTCCCAATGTAAAACTAGGACTTTGAATTTGATACAAGGTTTTGTGCTTTGTTTGCTCCTTTTCTTATAAAAGCTAACTACAGGTTCACTGTAAGAACTTTGAGGGGAGCTGAAAGTGGAGGTACATTCCAGTAATCCCAGTACTTGGGGGGTGCTAGATCAGGAGGGTCCCCTTGAGTTTGAAGCCAGTCTTGATTACATGGTGAGACCCTCTCTCTCAAAAAAAATAAATAAATAAAATGAAAAAAAGGAAAGAAAAAAAATTGGCATACCAAGAATCAACAAATTGAATGTCATCACTCTAAATGGCTTTGGCCTAGTAAATGAAACCACCAACAGAAGGGAAGAGACAACCCACAGAATGGGAAAAACCGACAGTTTCTCTTCAGACAACTGATATGTAGAATATATAAATAACTGAAAAAGTAGGACCCTCCCAAATTTAAAGACCTAATTTAAAGAATGGGGATCTGCAGTGGATAGGCACTTCTCAGGTGAACAGACACAAGTGACCAATTAATACATGAAAAAATGTTCACCATCACTGGTCGTTGAAAATGCACAGGAGGTTCCATTGTGTAATGGTTAGCACTCTGGACTCTGAAAATGCACAGCACTAAGAGCACACATGTCCTGGAAGGAATGGCTGCCATCAGGACATCAACCAGGAACAAATGGTGGCAAGGCTGGGGAGGAAAAAGGGAGTCTTTTTACTTGTTAGTAGGGGTGCCAGCTGGTACAACCACTGTGGAAATCTTCCTTGGAAAACTAAAACTCAAATTTCATTTGAACCAAGCTGTTCCTCCTCTAGGGTATTGCTCATTTTAATGATGTCATACTCTAGTGATGCCTGCATACCCATGTTTATAACAGCACAGTTCATAGCTAAACTTTGGAAACAGATGGACGGATAAAGAGAATGTATTTATACACAGCTCTGGTAAAGCAGGATAAATTGTGTGCTTTGGGGAAAATGGATGTACACGAGGCTGCAATGCTAAGTGTTCTAGCGCAGTATGTCAAGCACACAAGCTTATGTGTTGCATGGTTTCACTAAGAAAAGCTCAGTATGTAAAGTACAGTATAAAAGCATATAAGAGAAAAGAGAAAGCAGTTATTGCACTCCCGGCATGAGCAGTGCATCTAAAAGTGTACCTACATTAGCATAATTGTCTTACGTGTTTTGTATGTTTTTTTGCCTGTAATTTGGCTGTCAGTTTGTATGTATGATAATTCACTCTTGAGGGGGAGGGAAAAACTGAGGTGTATTATGTACATGTACCAGTTCACCACACTTAATGTAGTCATTATGTACTGCCAAAATATGCTGATAAATTTTTTTAAAAATCAAGAAATTTATGCTACTTAAGTTAATACAGTCTAGCTCTTTAAATACACACACCTGTTTTGCTCATTCATTGACTACTAAGATCAAGGTGAATGAAAATAGTAATTGAAGCTCAGTTAGACCCCTGACACTTCACTGCACAAATGCATACATTTATAGTTTTTGTCTGTAAAAGCTTTTAAATTTTTTTAAAATTTTGAAATCTGTCACCCCCTTTTCAAGTCTTAATTTGGTGGTGGTGGAAGGTTATGTTAGATAAGAATAATAATAAAGTTGCTCTGGGAATAATTCCAGATACCCAGATGACTTCTTTTTTAAAGATTGCCAGCAAATTTTATAAGTTGGCCCTTGATGATTATTATTTTAGTTTGTCTAACTTGTCAGGAAGTATGGTTTCTATTACAAGGAAATAACGACGTTTTCATTTGGGGGATGAAACATTTTCTACGGCTGTGAGTCTGTCACTGGCCTCTTCAGCCAGCTGCCCTAGAACCCCTTTCTGGAAGGCTGACGCAGTGTCATTCATGCCTGCTCTTCAGCCTCTTTATTCAGCTTGTGAGTCTCAGCTTTGAGACATCCTGAGGGGCTTCCTCTGCCTGGTTGAATGTGTGAATTACAGAGCAAAGAGTGAATTGAAGATTTGTTCCATTTCCTGTTCTCTAATAATAATTTCTCATGGTCTTCCTTTTTTTTTTTTTTTTTTTTTTTTTTTTTTTTTTTTTTTTTTTTTTTTTTTTTTTTTCCTTTTTCCCTTTGGTGATCTACTTTTAGATTCTGAGTCACTAAATGAGTTTTATCAAAGGAAGAAAATGTACTTAGATGTTTAGAAATTGAAACAAGATTTGAGATTGAAAAGTTGGCAATCACCTTGAATAAAAGTACCAAGCAAGTGCTGCCTCCCCTTAGCTAGAGTGATAGAACTTTTTGTTCCTAGTGAATGTGAAACACAAGCAGTTTAAAGAACTTTAAATATCAAATAAGCAATTTTATATCTTAACCTGTATCTAATAGAGATAATTGCCCCAAATTTAATTTTGCCTTTGTGTAAACCATCTTGGAAAACCATTAGAATTAGTATTAAAGAATACTGTAATTGTGCAGATTTTTCTTTGAAAGAAAAATTGGAGTATGTTGCTTGAAGAACTTCTGACATAGACCCTAATGTTCTGTACAAACATTTGTAGCCTTTACACAGATGTAAGCTTTTATGGGAAGACTTTTGTGGACATTTTTATGTATCTTCTCTATCACTTAAGTTGCATTTTGCAAACTGTTGCTTTAGGAGCAAGCATTAAGATGTGGGGGCTCATGCACAAGTAAGTGGTACTGTAGGGTGGGTATGCTATTTCCTATTTTCTTCAGGGAGATACTTGTTTCCTTGGGGAAATAAACTTCCCATTTATTTTTCTGAAGTGTTGTAAGACTCGATTTTTTTAAAGTATTCTCTCTCACTGTATGTAGAGTTTATTTGAATTTTATATTTAAAAACTAACTCAGTTCAGCAAATATTCAACAAGCACCTACTATGTGTAGAGGTTTGTGAATTGTTTGTGGACATCAGCAGTGGTTACAGATCTAAAAACCTCTCTCTTTGAAAATACCACCCCTGGGGATAGGAACTAAGGTGAAAATGTGTTTTGGCTTATGTTGTGTTTTCTAGTCATTTCTGTGTATTTCATTAGAAAAGTATTTTTTAAAAATGTTTTGAGTTAAGAGAACCAACCCACTTGTCCAGCTTGTGAGGACAACATCTCGGATCGGGAATGTAACCACTCGGTCACCTCATAAAAAGTGCCTCAGCTGAGCGCATGCCCTGCAAGAAAACAAAACCGTCCACGGGGTGGGGGAGACAGCCTTCCCCCGGGACAGAGGCCTCGCAAACGCGTTGCCATTAAGGTTTAAGGCCGGAGGCGGTTG
Source organism: Ctenomys sociabilis (assembly GCA_004027165.1). NCBI lineage: Eukaryota > Metazoa > Chordata > Mammalia > Rodentia > Ctenomyidae > Ctenomys > Ctenomys sociabilis. The sequence continues at coordinate 15,910 of PVKA01005593.1, read as the reverse complement.
GAACCCCTCTGCCCTGTCCCCCTTCCTCTGAGCATTCGTGTGCTAGCTTTTTCCCAAAAGCTCACAAGTCCACGCCTGGCCGAAATTCAGAGGCCACGCGGGGAGGGCTGTGCCCGGCCCTGCCCGCCCTGAGTCGCTCGGAGGCCATCTAGTCGTACGCTGTCCATCAGATGTGTTTACTTTTTTCCTGACAGCCGACACATCTGGAGCACATATTCAGGTTATTCCAGTGCCACTAGACACATTCCACAAGATCATTTCAGCGGTTGTTATGGCGATCTTCCTCCCTCCAGTGATTTTCAACTTGCATGACAGAAATAGCTGGAGCTAACCAGGGGGACAAAAGTCAACGGGATCAGGAAGGGCTTCTTTCACAGGATGAATTAATTAGTGACCCTGCTTTCTTCACAGGGCAACGAGCATATGGTTTAATAAAGTGAGTCTATGACACTTTTTTTTCTCTGTAGGCAAAGCTGTCACTGGCTGAAAACTTTCCTGTTTTTACTGGTGGGACATAGTCTGCTGTCTGTCAACAGAGTTTACTTCACAAGTAGAAAATGTTTGCTCTTGAGAGTTAAAACTTCAGAACTTTTTCTTGGCTTCATACTACCTATAGCAGGTCCTTCAACTTAAAGAGACAGTGTTCATTTTGTTTGCACATCACTGGAAGGATTAATGCTTACTGAAGATGGTACATTTTCAGTTAGGTTTCTGTGTGCATTGTGATTTGGTTCCTCCAAATTCAGATGGATGCGTTTTGTTGTTTATTGTGATTTCTTACCAACTATAATCACATTGCGTACACACTTCATTGTACCTGCTTTTTTGTTTGGCATGATCATAGAATAACATAGAGTTTTGATTAATTAAACTCCATCTTTATCACCTTTTAAGTAACAAGCAGATGTCTGGTTATGATTACGTTCTTTTCCCCTGAGGCTTAGCTTTTTATATTTTTTTAGGTTTTTGACAACTTTATAGCATAACATATCATTGGAAACTTGGGAATTTAGACTTGAGATTTTATATTATGAAGTAGAAATACTGCTTTCAGTTTATAATAGATATATAAGGTAATGCTATAAAGCCCTCTGTCTTTGATTACTTTATGAGAAGGACAACATGAGGCATGGACAGACGTACCCAGGCTAAACGTGTAATGGCATATTACAGAGCTCTATATTCTTTCCTTTTTTGTTTCTGTGCTTTGTACTCTAATTCAGTCTTGAAAAATTCACCAACTGCATATGTATTTTCCACTTTTCCTCATGGCACACAAAATGCTGTAGCTCTATACCTGTATCCACCTAAGTATCTCTTAAGCTTTTCTTGTTCACCAGTATTCACAACTTCTCTTACACACAGTCCATTTCAGGATCGGGAGTCACCATGAGCCACAGCTCTTATTTTTGCCTTTTGATTAAGGTACTCATGTTGACTGAGTTCTCCGGAGTCTGGGAGTGTGACAGTGGATGACAAGGAAATCAAATCTGGACTCTTTCAAGAAATTGACTTAATGCCCCCCTGCCCCCACTGATGTGAAGTTCCCCCACCTGCTCACGCCCATCCCATCCTATTGCATGGGTGCAGCTCGTGCTGCACGCTGGCCACCAGGCTGCTCTGGAATACCTGCTCTCAGGCCGGGGGGCAGAGAACACGGAGAAGTCACATAATTAGATGTGTTTAATTTGCAGAGACTTGCATGCCACTTCTTGCATTTCTCCTGGTTACTTGGTGCCTTTCAGGGTCTCATTTACTCGGGCCAGTATGTGTCATACACGGACTGAGCTCAAGTTAGAATGCTGAGAAAGGTCATGAAATTATATTTCCCTCTCCAAAAGTAACTATGGTAATTAAACCTAATAGTGTTGAGTGCGGTGTTAGTGCTGGAGCTATGACCAGGTCTAATTGGTAATACTGCGGAAGTCAAAGTGCACATTGTCAGTTATCTGGGAATCAGAATAACAGCAGCAGCAATGACAAAATGCATTGTGTTTTAACCCTTGGTTCTCTGCTTCAGGTGAAGAAGTTAGCTTTTTTTTCTTTAATTAAAGTGTTAATCCATATTGCGTAGTGTTTTGGTAAATTTGAGGCACACTCTCCAGCTTAGTGTGTGTGACCTTAGTTGTCTTCAGGCTGTTGTTTTTGGTAGTGTGGTGTCCTGGTTTATGAGATTTCATCCAGCACAGAGCTGTTGTACCATGGGTTACTCAGTTTATCTTGCTAAATGGGTACTCAAAATCCGTATAAATGGACCCTGGCCCCCACCATAAGAGGCCACTTGTTTACTGTATTTTAGTGGATTTCCGCCACAAGTGAACAGTGAAGGGAAGCTGTGTCAGTGTCTGTATCCTCAAGTTTAAATTTTCATTTGCATTTATTATTCTTATGCCCCAGGGTATGGCAACCAGCTTAATTCAGTCAAACAGCCAGGGTGCCAGAACAGCCCGCCTGCACGTGAGAGCTAAATAAATAGTGGATTCAGTATGGCAGTGATCATCCCAACTTACAAGGTTTTCTCAGTTGTGAAATGTTTGTGTTAAGGATGACATTTTTGTTGTTTTTGTTACAGTCTGACAGCTGAAGATGCTTTTAAAACCTTCTAGTCACTTAGAGCAGAGCTATATGGTATAGGCTTGGTTGTTCTAAAAGGCAGGTCCTATCCATCACAGAAACAGCAAGTCTCTGGGTTATGGGGGAAGATTGAGGGGAGAGGGAGTGAGGCAGGGAGAGGGGGAGCTGTTCTGTCCAGTTTACATTTGTCACCAGTGACTAGCTTTTAAAAAATGTATTAGCTGTGCATGGTGGTAAGTAAGATCCAGCTGCAGGGGATTACGGCTCTGAGTGGGTCGGGGAGCTTGGAATGCATTCAGTTCCATCAGGGGATTTGTGTCCCTCGTCATCTGCCTTAGCATTGCTAAAGCAGTAAAGATTAAGAACAGACCAGTGTCACCTGCCCTGAACCCTGGATCCATTAAACAAAGAGGACCTGAGGTTTAGCAAGTGTCCCCTCTTTCTGGCTTGAAGAGGTTTTCTAATGATACATATGGAACAAAAGGAAACACATACATGCTCAAGTGTGAGGCAGTCTGTGACTGAATTATTTGTGCAACTGATTGGACATGACACAGTCATGATTTACAATGAAAAACACCTTCCACAAATAACTTTGTTAATGAACATTTTTGTAAAGTGGCTACCAAATTGAGATGAACAGCTGGTAGTTAGGGAATTTCTGAGGGATTCAGCCCTCACTCTGTAGAAGAAAGAGCTCTTGCTTGGTTTGGTTTTGGTGATCCACCCCTTCCCCTGGAAAAAAGTTAAGGGAGAAGACCACAAAGGTTTGCTTTTTTCAGGGATTTTGAAATTCAGTGTACATGCCAGCAAGCAGTTTAGAGGCAGGAAGTCTTTCCTAGTAGTGCAGTCATGAACTGGTAAACTAGAAGCATCTGTAAAAATTTAGAGGGAATATCAGCTTTCTCAAAGCTCCAGCCAGTGTAATGAGGTGCAAATGATAGCACTGCGCAGCCTTTCCCGCCCCAGTTGTGGGGTGAGGTCTGGAGACAAAAGCACAGAGCGCGGAGCCTCAGAAGTCTCTCCCACTGCGACAGATCACAGTTTTTACTGGGAACACCTTTCAGATGACTCAGGAGAACCTCAACTGTCAGGGTTGATGAGCAGTGAACAATGATTTTCCATTCAGCATCTCCAGATAATATTTCTGAAAGGCTGTCATTTTAAGGGCATGAGTGGGTGAAACAACATTATACCTGCTCATCTGGCTAAGTAAATTAGGAAGAGGTTTTAGTCTAAACTTAAGCTGATCTGTGTCTTTGGCAAGCATCTCTCTCTTTAGAGAAAGGGGAAAAAAAAGGAGGGATAAGAAAAAAGACGTGATTTGTTTGAAGAAACACATCTGGGGTGTGATCTGCTATATCTTAACACCAGATGGCAGGTTTAGGCTGACAACTAAGCCCACTTTAGCCTGGTCAGACTGTGTCTTACTATGTCATTGTCTGCCTTCCCTGAACCCATGCACAGAAAATAGAAAAATTATTTACACTCAGGGCTAACAGTCATCTTGCATTTGTGGCTTTGGGCTCTTTCAGTATCTCTCTCTCTCTGCTGTTTATAGACAAGCCTAGCATCCCTTGGCAACCCCTGAAACGGCTTCCTTCTGTGCTCATACCTTTTCAAAGGTATGTTTTGTCAAGGCAAAGGTGTGGTGCCTTAAGGTGGCTAATACTTGTCACGACAGGCATGGCAGTAGTTGGGCTGAGCAGTGACTAGAAGTGACAGCTTTGGCTTGAGGTGCCTGAGGGCCTCTCAGCCATCATTCCTGTCCAAGTGTTGAGAATGTGACATTTCAGAGCATTGTTACTTATTGTGGAGATAGATAGCAGGGACGTCAGGGCCAGGAGGTAACTATGGACCAGCTGTGCATTTGTACCCTTTTATTTTCTTGTAGCAGATTTTACAGGAAAGAGTTCCTATCCTTGGCAGTGTAATTTGGTAGGAGCTATTAGAGATCTGAATGTAATTTCAAAATCACATCCAAGGAAAGTATAGTGCAGAAACTCAGTAAATACTCTGTTGGGCCAAGCTTGAAGTTATTTCCTGAGCTTTCTCTTCCTTCACATTTCAGCTTTCTGGGCAAAGATCATTGGTTTAAGAGAGAAGCACAAAATAAGTCTTTAAGTATCAACTGTTGCAATAGTTACTAAGATCAAGACAATCAGACTTTTTTCCTGAGTGCAATTATTTTCTTGCCATAAGTTATATATTGCATGTGCAGTTATTTTGTTTGTTTTCTTTGAGAGGGAGATCTTACTGTGTGGTCCAGGCTGGCCTCAAACCTGAGCTCTAGCACTTCCCCTGCCTCAGCTTCCTGGGTAGCTGGACCTCCAGGTGCATGTCACCATCGCCTGCCTTCACCTGTAATTCTTATATGCCACTGTGGTACTATTTTATATCCCAGGTTTGAGTTATACAGTTTTTTGCTGCTTTAGCAAAATAATTTATTGGTTAGGAAAATCACTGAGCAGGGTCTAGTAAAAATACTGAGTTTGCCTCTTAGTAAACTTTTTAATATCCTTGTTTTTTAAAAAATTTTATTGAGAAACATATAGTAATGAGAAAGTTTCAAAACCAATTAGTAGGACTGTTTCAATAAATACATTGCATATTGTTGTCTTAGGGGTTATTCATTGTATAAGATGCAGACACTATATCCTGTCCACAAACACTATTTGAACGAATCTTTTTATTCATTAAGAGAATGTAGCTGTATATCTATCCTACCTATTTTGAATATACAGGTACAAAATGGTCCTTCATTTGTAACCCCTTTTTGTTTAGTTTTGTCAGAGAAGGGTATTCCATTCCCACTTAAATATTGTAGGTGCATGAATTCAGCAAAATACTCCAATATAGTCCAGTAGTCCATAATAGTAGTGGGTTATCCATAGGACTGGCAATGTCAGAAGTTGTTGACTTAAGCCTTTTACAGCGTAGCATATTAATATAGCTTTACTTTTTATACTTTTCTGTTGGATGGTTAAGACCAAGATAAAGCAAGACCTATATAACAAGAGATGTAACTTTTGTATCTGATAAGGTCAGTCAAGTCCTCTCAGTATTTATCCTGAAACCCTGAGCCGCACTTTGTAGATCCTTTGTCAGTATCAGCCTTGAGGATGAATGAAACAACTTAGTTGATTGTGTTCAGAAAACTTAGCAGTTTCCAAATATGTAGAAGTTCCATTTAATAACTGAGTAGAGGGCTGATATTGTTTCACTGTTTTTTCTTTTTCTTTTCCATTTATGTATTTGGTACAAGGTCTTAGTAAGCAGCTCAGACTCCTAGTGGTCCTCCTGTTTTCAGCCTCTCCAGTGTTAGAATTACAGGCATGCACCACCACTCTCAGACTCAGTTGGTGGTTCAGTGTGCCCAGGAGCAGAGGCTGGTGCGACCTGCGGGACCAGAGATTGAACCCTTGTCCCTGTGCTTGCCAAAGCAGGCAGTTAGTCTGCTGAGCAGTCTCTCTGGCCCTGTCTCATTCATTTTTGATTGATGAAACAAAGTCATTTTCTAGATTGTTGAACCCAGCTGATATTTTCAATAGTTTGAAAAGGGTATTTCTTAAATAATGTTAAGTTCATGCATAATACTTTTTCTTTTAGGTTTTTTTTCATAGTGCTTTTCTTAATTTGGGGATTCTCTAATTTTTGTTGGTTTACAACTTAGAATTATTAGTTTTTTTATGTATTTAGGACAGGGTCTCACTACAGAGATTGGACTCATAGTGATCCTCCTGTTTTCAGCTTCCTAACTACTTGGATTACTGGTGCACGCCAGCATGCCCAATCTCAGTCATCTTCTCAGTGCATCCTGGAGGCGAGGCTGGCACTGCTTGGTGGGGACTGAACTCCAGCCACTGTGCTCTGCCCAAGCAAGTGCTTCAGTCTGCTGTGCTGTCAGGCTGGCCCAGGATACTTAGTTTTAATGTGTTCTCATGTTAACATTAATTTCTGAACCATAGTCATTTATAGGTAGAATGTTTCCATTTACTCAATACCATTTGAATCCTTGCTTACCTACCTGTCATATAGTGCTTAAAAATTATTTTTTGAATTTGCTTCATTGCATCTGCCATGTTTGGGTAAATGACAAATTGATGTTTTTAAAATGCCCTCCAATTCCAAAAAATGAGCCTTCAGATAAGTTTCTTAGTCCAAACAGTTTCTTAGTTCTTAATGGATCGCTGTCCTTTTGCCCATCTCCCTCTCTTTAAATTTCTCTCATAGCCTATATGGTAGGAGACTACCTAGTTCTCCATGTGTTGCTGTCCCAGCCCTACTTAAATGCCATTGAGAATGTAAAGGTGTGCACTCTCATGTCTAGTCTAATGTGGGGCTGAATGACCTGGTCTATGACTGTGGGCAACTTTAATTCATCTTAGTTTCTTTTCAGAATGACAGGCCTGGACCAGTGATTCAGCTCAGAACAGAGTGCCTGCCTGGCGAGTGTGAGGGCCTGGGTTCCATTTGTATTAAAAAATGAAAAAGAGATATGTCTACTTCTTGGGTGTTGGGATGATAAAGGGATTAGGATTAGAATAGAGAACTACTATGTGGTCTAACAGTAGAGGAGGGTGTGATATTGGATATGTACTATTATAATATCTGTAGAAAGTTGACATGAAATGTGAAAGGATGAGGAATGTGGCAGGAGTGGCGAATTTCTTAAGTCTCTTACTTCGTAGAAGTTGCTGTTCAGAATTTATTTTCTTACTCCCTCGTTTAGTTTGTATTGTTGAAACCTAAGTTCCCATATGTTTTTCTTGGTTTAGATACCACAGATACTCTGAGAATTGGAGAGAAGCTATACAAAAAAAATTATAGTGTAAGTTGAGCTTTAGAACATTCCAGTGATCTTCTTTCTTCTTTGAGCTGTGAGAGGGAGTAGTGAGACAACATCTCAGCCAACTCTGCCACTACTTCACTGTTGGGTTTACACAGACTCCTTCAGCACATTTGGTGCAGGTTCTCACTATGCAGCTCCAGATTTGTAGTGATCCTCCTGGCTTAGTCTCCCAGCTCTGGGGTTACAGGTGTGCACCACCACTCCCAGTCTTCGGGCCCAGGGTTCCAGAGCCAGCATGACATGCAGTACTCGGGCTCAAACCTGGTCCTTGTGCTTGCTAGGCAGGAGCTTAGACCCCTGAGCTATCTCCCCAGCCTGTAATCTCAATATCTTGTGCCTGTTATTGAAGTAAAAGATTCATAAAGAAAAGTTGGCAATTGGCATAATTTAGGCCTTATGTGATAGTGCTAATGCGGTATGTGTCATAATTTGTGTTTTAGCTAGTTCAGGCAGTTTTTCTATCAGTGTGTAGTAAACTTTGAAATGGCACTAAATGTAGGGTTGATAGATATGTTTATGCATTTTTTTTTCATTTATTCATTCCACCTTTGGGTGATTGACTTCCTAAGATCAATGTGAATGACCAGTAAGTGAAGGAACAATACGGCAAGTAGCTTTGGTGATACTTGCTAATTTTCAAAGGTGAGTTGGAGATGTGTCAGCTATAACAGATACAAGCATAAAAACACTGAACAGGTGATTTTGGTTGCTGGTTCTGTGAGAGTGGCTAGAATCTCAAAGCATATTTTACCCAGTGTAATGATAGCATCTGACCTCTTGTGGTGTGACTTACATTAATTTAGATGACAATTCCTGTTTACACATACAGAAGTAGGGAAGAGGCTAGAAGTCTGGCCTCAGAGTTTACATTCTGTCACCTGTTAGAGAATTGGCAACACACATAGCGAGTGGCTTGCCTGAGGAGTTGGAGGTTCTTCTTATTCCCATCACAGTTGTCTAGACTTTGGTCCCTTCTGTTCCGCGCGGTGCACCTCCCTCTGCTCCCCTCCTACGGAGCCTGGAGCACTGGCTGCCAGAGCGTGCCTCAAAGGCACACGGTCTGCACTGAAGACTGATGTTCATTCAACAGTTCACAGCACCTGGATCATTGCCGTGTGTTAGAAATGAGTTTTTTCTCTGCTGGGTAAAATGTAATTGTTTTTATGTTATTAATGCAAAAAAAAAAAAAAAAATCATGGTCCATTTGCCCCTAACCCCAATCATAGGATCTAGTTTTTAAAAGTGATGGTGCCATTTCTGAGCACATGGCTGCTTAGGATGCACTTCATGAGTTTGACACCTTTCTGGTCTCATTGCTGTAATCTCGGGCTTCTTCACTGCTCTTTGGATTAAGGCTTCATCAGATGAGTACTACCCCCCCTGCAGGTTTTAGTTTTCTTATGTTTCTTTTCATTTTTTGGCCCATTTTAATGTTAAGCAGTTTCTTGCCAGCTTCAAAAGGTATCATTCATTCATATATAAAATAATCTTCAGTTCTATAAAATGTCTCTGTAAAAATATATTATCTCCAGGACCACATTGTGTGTGCCAGCAGAGTTGGGCGTGAGGGTGTCATCAATACAGAAGAATTAAGCTGAGCCCAGAGAGTCTGGGCTTTTCCCCTGAGATCACCATCTCTTGGTTGTTGTCTTTTAATCAGAGTAGTGGCAGAGTTTAAAAGTGAGGTTGTGGAGCCACATAAATCTATCATTAGAATCTTGGTTTTTCTGTAGTGGTTCCAGGGATTAAGCTGCAGTCTTTTCCCTTTTAGTTTTGAGACAAAGTCTGACTTAAATCACTTCCTGGTAACAACTTTGGTGAAATCCTTGGCTTCTCTGGGTGTTATTGCTGTTGCTGTTTTAAGGTTCAAAAAATAGATATTTTAAACAGTTGTGGAAATAAAATGAGATATTTTCAGGGTACTTGGTATAGATTCTCACTGGCATGGAACATAATCTTAATAGTATAGGCTCCTTCAGGATATTGAGTTTTTTCGTATATCTTGAATTAATCATTTTACCATAGTGGCACTAGGATATCCTTTCTACTGGCATGATAGAGCTCATGAAAATCATATTTCTAAAAAAGTCACATTTATAATTTTTTTAAATTGGAGATTGAACCCAGGGCTTCACACCTGCCAGGCAGGTGCTCTCCCACTGAGCTGTATCTATCATGCCTTTGTGCTTTCTGTTGCTCCAGGGTCTTGCTAAATTTCCAAGACTGACCTGGAATTTGTCATCCTCATGCTTTAGTCTCCTAAATTGGTAGGATTATTGGGATGTACCACCATACCTGACCCAGTTAGTGTTTTTAAGTAGAAGTAGATGAACCATAATCTTACTACTTTACAGACTTCATAAAATCTGTCAGATGTTTCAATATTGCTTTTTTGTCCTTGAGCATTTATTGTACAGATAACTTACAGATTTTATTGCAAATTTATACTTAAATTATATATATTTATGGGGTATTATAATGAGTTGAGACTTGTACTGTAGTATGTAATATTCAAGTCAAAGTAAGCCTGTCTGTCCCACACATTTTAAAAGAGAAGGTTGAGTTAGTCTCACTTTATAACTCAGGGCTCACTTGTCTTGTTGGGCTGTGACATAGTCCTTTCTTTTTCATTTGGTTTTATGCAGGAGACAAGTGACTAAGGAACTTCTTTCTTCTGTTGCCAAGGATCTACCTCAGCCTAAGGGAAACGAAAGTATATTATCAGAATAGGATATTACAAATGAAAGAGCCAGGTGTGGTGGTGCATGCCTGGAATCACAGCACTCAGGAGGCTGAGGCAAGAGGATCATTGTGAGTTCAAGATCATCCTGGGCTGAAAATTGAGCTCAGCCTGAGCTACCTGGCAAGACCCTGTGCAATATCCTCTAACCATTACTTCTTAACTCTTTATAAAAAATACTTCAGATGAACCTTTTCAATAATTTTTTTCTTTTACATTTTAGACTGCCTTCCCTTAAAATGACATATCCATTTTGAACTTTTCTGGTGACTGAGGAAAGGGGCCTAGCAAAGTAAATTCATAGTGTCATACGTCACTTTTGATCACTTGTCATGAGCTCCTTACCTGTACTGTGAGCGTTACCCAGGCTCACTAGGACACCCATACTGTTGTTGTTCTTAAAATTCCACATTGGTTCTCCTTCTCCTTTCCTTCTTTTTTCTTTTTTTAAATTTTAGAATTACATTTCTGCCTCCAATTTCATCTTATATTAATTTGGCTCATTTTCCAGGGCCAAGTCTCTTTCATCTTTCGTAGTCTGTGACATTTAGGTTGGCACCAGACTAAGGGCACAAACAATGAATGTTAATCATGCATCAAAACAGTGAGGGCTGTCTTCTGTCATCAGAATCCTAGAAGTGTGTATTAGTCACTACTGCTTTCCTTTTGGAGGAAATTGCACTTTCTTTTCCTGATCCTAAAATATAAAAATAAGTCAAATTCCATGATGGCAGGAACTGAAGGAAAGATACTGAGGTGCCTCAAACGCTGTGGCTGGCATACAGTGACAAGGCCGTCACGTACATGCTTGTTGGGTATTAAGAGACACATGAGCAGAGCTGTGAGCCCAGGGTCTACTCCTGCTGTGGGCCCATTCTCCTTTGTTTAGAGTGCCATGAACTGCCCTGGAAAGGGAGAGGTGTGAGTGGGTATGTGTGGGCCACCTTCAGTGTGCCAGGGGCTTGCATCCATACCACCCAGTTTCTCTGGGTAGCCACTCTCCATTTGTGCTCCTCCCCCTTCCAGTTTTGGATGAAGAAACAAGAACTCACAGTTTAAGTTTATTGTCCTAGGTGTTAATCTGTTACTTTCTGGCTACATACTCTTGTTCTTTCTAGACATCCCGAACAGCATTCAGAAATGGTTGCCTGCCACTGCTAAGTGTTTTTCTTCCATTATTTTTGTAATGGTCATCATTATTGACTCATATTTTTGCAATTGTCCTCAGCTGGCAGCCAGTTACTCTGAAGGGGGGTGGCTATTGTTTCACCTAGAGCAGATGATATTAACAGTTGGGGTGATAGAGGCTCTTGTTGCTCTTGTTCTTTGCAGTAGAGATCCATGCCAGTCTGCTTGCTGTATACCCATGGTGGTTAAGTAGATGGTTTCCCCGAGATCCCTTGCACCCAAGTAAGTTGGTACCTGAGCTCCCTTTTAGCTGCCCACGTCAAAGACAGACTTGGAGTTGGGACCAGGGGTTTTGTATCTTAGATGGAAAGCTGAATTGGAATGTAGGAAGATTTCCCTACATGGGAAGGTAGCTGCCTCCCCAACCTCTTCCTTCCCTCGCCAGTTGCTAAAGACATGGCCAGTGACACAGGAGTACTTCCAAACTTTGGGGAGTCTGGGATGTTTAGCAGATGAGATCATTTGATTCCAGTGAAACTTAGCAGCTGCCCTGAATTCGCTCTTCCAGAGCACCATACTTTTATTACTAGATTGAATTATAGGATAAGAAAAGTGCTTTGAGCATCTTTAGACCACACATGTAAGACTACATACTTGAGCCTGAGAATGTTCTGGGACCTCTTAAGGCAAAGAGAAGCAGCATACTCGTGTGTTACCTGTGGTTGTGTTTTTCTTCTTGTCCTTTTTGGCTTTGAGGTGTGTTTGTTTTATGTTTTAAGAGCCATTAATTTCTCAGTTCTTCTAAATTAGAGTCGTAATTGCTTTATGCTTATATTTGGCACATACTTTGCATATTTTTGTTTTCTGTTGATGTTAGTACCTGCTGTTGTCATTGTACACATGTAGCTTTTTTTAATGCAAAGATGCAGAACAGCGGGAGAGTTTGTTTAGTGCAAAATCGCTTGACTCAAAAGAAGGCTGGTCACTGGTGGTGCAGGGAAGCGCGGGACCAGGCATCTCCCCTGCTGGCCCAGACTCCTTGTAGCAGTAAGGTTCATTTTCTTGGTCTTAAGGCAGTAGTGTGAAGAGCACTCAGATTCCCACCTAAGTCAGAAAGGGGTGTTAATCAGAATCAACAGTGGGAAAAGGGGTCCTAATGAAAGGGCCTAAGTATTGTTCAAGCACATGGGATAAATATGTGCTGCTTTACTTGGCCAGCGCACTGTCTCAAGCTAGTGATTAGGCTCTACTCCAGCTTTAACCTCGGGCAAAATTTATGCAGCTCTGTTAGTGTTAGGGTAATTAAAGGGGAAAAAAAGGAAATATTTGTTTAAAGTAGAAGTGTTTAATTAAACATGAAAAATAATAAATAAAGATGAGAGGCAAGGAGGAAAGTAGGGAAATGGTTTTTAAATTTTTCTTTAAAACTTAAAAAGGTCAGTATTTTAGGCATGGCTGTTCATTAAATTCTATACAAAGCATTACTCAACTGTGTTAGAAATAACTTGGGATAGTTTCTTTTATCTTTGGGTTGATAATTGAAGTGTGGAGGTATTTTGTCTTACTTGAAAAATAATGTCTTTGCCATATTTCTGCAAGCCAGTAAGTATTCATTTAATAGGGAAGATCTTCATAAGCCTGGTACAAAGCCCGTAGATGGTAGTACCAGCCTTGATGTGGAAAGCACAGATACAGCGGGAAGCGCAGGCTACTGAAAAGGGGGGAAACCCTTGCCTACGTATTATGGTTAAGCACAGCACAAATGGAATTTTGTTATAGCCAGAATTTTTTTTTGGGGGGGTACTGGGAATCAAACTCATAACCTTGTGCTTGCCAGGCAGGTGATATGCCACTGAGCTATCTCCCTTGGCCCCAGAATTTCTGTGAATGGTACTGTCATACTGCTCATGACCAAGAATTGAAACTTCCTATTGTTGACTTAACTGCAGATACCAGATACCGAGGATTCTGCATTCACGTAGCCTTACATGCACGTGACTGTACATTTGGCTACCTCAGTTCTTCCAGCAGTCTCATTACCCCCCACATCTAATTGTTCCTGTTGTCCACTAAAGCTCAGTTTTGGTTATGCTGCTGGTTCTCCAGCCCCACACAAGGGTTGCGTTTTCACGCGTTATTCCTTCCCTGCCATGCTTGCTTCGTGTTTGCCCTGCATGCACTTGCTAGTCAAGCATGATCTATTTTAGTCCATATTTCCACACAATACAGGGCTCTTTTCTGCCACCTACACCTCTGGTTCTTTTAAAATCAAGTGTAATGTCCACTTAGCTGTACAGTGATCATATAGAGAATTTATACCTGGACTTCATATATTTTGGGTTCCTTTTTCCCCACTCCTCTCTCCTTCCTTAAATCCCTCTTTCCTTCCACATTTACAGAGCTTTGTTTTGGGTTTAATCCTTTTCCTTTTGATCCTCCCCCCTCTTCTGCCACCCTGGTTTCTCTTTCCTGGTTTCTCTTTCCGTTTGAACAATTTCTTTACATTTCACATTATCATTTGTACGTTTTGGTCCTTGTTTACTCTTTCATTTTCTTGCACCAGGCAATGCTGTGTTTACACATGGGAGTCTGTTAATTTCACTTAAGAGTATGATCTCAAGTTGCATCCAGTTACCTAAAAATGTCTCAAGTTTATCCTAGGCTTCTTAAATTAATTTTAAGTGTTTCCTGTTTCATAAAGGCCTTGTTAGTTCTCTTAACGGATTTTGTTTTCCCATTTAGAACATCGTACTACTTTGTATAACTCTTTTGTAGTTCATTACAACTTGCCTAGTTATTCTGTAAGGGTTTTACATTCACTTGTAGGTGATATGTTTCTGTAGCACAGGACACGAGACTCGTCACGTTCACAGACTCCCGATGGTGTGTTATTTTGTGAAGATCTGATGTTCCCACTCCGAGTGTTTTCTCTTTGTGCACCTATGTAAAATGAGGATTTTAGTCCTCATCCTCTGTGATTGTTCTGTGGCGTATGCAGAGTTTATTTAGGGATGCAGCTCTGTGCCTGTCATACACAGAGTAGCTTCTTAATGAATAGCACAGTGGTGCAGCCAGATGGCTAAGATCTGAATTTTGGCTCTGATACCTACTGTGTTGTGATTTGGGGTCTCTTCTCTCTCCTCCCTCCCTCTTCCTTCCCTCCCTGTCTCCCTTCCTTTCTTTTATTGTTTCTTTTTTGTTTGTTTCTCATCTGTAAAGTGAGAATAATGATAATATTTACCTTTTTAAGGATCCTTGAGAAGATTACGTGAGTCTGCACATTTAGAGTGCCTAGACTAACCTCGGCAGTGGGGGAGACCTCTGCCCCCCAGCTTGGGAGCCTCTAGTGACTCCTGAGCACTTGATGCGTGGCTGGCTCAAATTCAGATGTATCCTAAGTGTGAATACACACTATATTTGAGATATATAAAACTAGTGTGGATTGTCTCAATATTTATATTGATTTCATATGGAAGTAGTATTTTGGCTATAATTGGGTTAAATAAAATACATCCAAATACCACCTTTTAAACAACTTGTAACTACTGGAAAATTTTAAATGATGTGTATGGCTCACATTAGATGTCTGTTGTATAGCACAATTGTAAACTCTGTTTAGCTTTTATTAGTATGTTTTTGTTGGGACTGCATTTTTCTCAGTAGTAATGTGGTCATTGTTCTATCTCCTGTCCCTTTCTCCTTTAGCTAGTTCAGTGGTTCTGGGTGAGGAACACAAAGAAAGTAAGGGGCAAATTAGGTCAAGGAGGGGACCCAGGATAAGTGGTTTCTGATCTCAGTTCAGGGCCTACTGTCCTGGTTCCTTGGAGATTGAGAATTACCCCTCCTTTGCTATCTTGTGCTTTCCTCTTTATATATGGCTTGACTTGATTTGGTTATTAAAACTGGATATCTTTATAGAAATTAAAACGAAATCATATTGAAAAATACAGATTAGAATAAGAGTTTTTGGAGGTGAGGGTCAGAAAGAATGCATTTATTATCCATTAAGGAAATTAACTTTAAGAATAACAGTTAAAATAGAGCATCAACCGGGTATGGTGGCACATGTCTATAATTGTAGCATTCTGGAGGCTGAGGTAAGAGGGTCTCCAGGAGTTTTAGGCCAGCCAGAGCTACAAAGTGAGTTCAAGGCCAGCCTGAATTGCACAGTGAAAGTTTGTCTCAAAAAGGCAAAAAAAAAAAAAAAAAAAAAAGGCTGGCCAAATAGCTCAGCAAATTAAAGTATGTGCTTGGAGGCCAGAGATTCGATCCCTAGGCTGATGTGCCAGCCCCTGCTGAGATGGTGATTGAGACTGGGCGTGGTGGCATGCACCTGTAATCTCAGCTCGTGGGAGGCTGTAAACAGGCGGATCACTATGAGTCTGACCTAGTAGTGAGACCCTGAACACCCTGTAGACCCATCCCTAAGATACAAGACCAAAAAAAAAAAAAAAAAAAGTGTATAAAACTTTAAGAACATTTAGAAATACTTCAGATCTAGTGATGTTTGCTGCTTTAGTAACCAGATACCAGGACTACGATGGCAGATTAGGGTTGATGTACTATGAAATTGAATCAGTGACTTCAAATAATATGTAAATGCCCATCATGCGATA